>JAODVQ020536930.1:0-22930 GCA_025400075.2 Phenganax stokvisi
AATTGCGCAATTCAGCCCTGTGGCTGCAATGCAATTATTTTAAATAAACTCAAACATAAACTCAAACTCAAACAAAAAGCTATGATTCTGTAGTACGAATCCATAAAGTGGAGCTTGGGGCGTCAACAAATATGCGATTTGCACATTTTTCTTCCGCCTTCACTTTAATGGATATGATTTTAGCAGTTGCGATATCAGTTTAATGCATGTAATTCAAATTGGCGTCATAGCCCCTGCCAGGCGAAAACCATTTTGGAATGCGTGCATCTTTAATGACATCAAAATAACTCATTCTGACTGCGGCACTGTTGGAATGCAACTATTCGCACCTTAGCGCGTCTTTCTGGTTTCAGTTCATTAATAACGCCTTTGTTCGAAGTTGGCATACGACATGTACGCTCTGCGTACCTATTTTTCAGTTTGGCCTCCAACATAGCGACGAAGTTAGCGCTTCAGATTACATGCAGTTCACCGACTGTACATCTTCAGCAAATTTGCATGAATGACACGATGACGTGGTGAACTAATTTAGTCACGTGTACAATATCATGTATTTAGTCAACACTAACCTTAATCAACACCATAATGGTATTTCGTATTTGTGTATAATCTTTGGATTCCAAACACACGACCAACGCCTAAAACAACAAAATGCAATGCTTACTTAAACCACAGGCACCAAATCTAAAAACAAATCTCCATAGAGAGTGTAAAAATCAATGGAGACTGCACACTGTTTTTCAGCATTACGAAGTGACCTTATTGAACTCTACCTTAGTTAGTTTATACTGCCATTTGTGACAAACATGACGAAAGTTTTCGTAATCTAAGTGTTCTGCTTTATCAGTATTCGTTGTCCTCAACACTGTCACAAACCCAGGATAGCTTCCACATTCCTTTGAGGAAAGACATGTCAATATTGGTGATTATCTGTTATCTCGATAAAACTCTATCATGTACGAGTCACGACTGGTAAATTGCTTTACCTTTCAAAACTCTCTTTGTTTGCTAGCACTTATGTTGGATCAATATCAAACACTGAAAATACCTTTTCATACGTCTTCTTGTCTTTGTGCCAACGCATAACAATTTCCAACATTGATGATAAAAAGCGACCTGGAAATTGAAACAATAACCACACAACATTATAACAAGAATCGGTGCCTGACGGGCAGGCCAAGTATTAAATACTATTAGAAATATGGAACTTTTACGTAATGTTTACACGTACCATATCTGCTCGCCTCACTCTCAGTTAGCGTAGTGACCGTGTAGGATATATCAGAAAAAACCTACAAAAGAACAAAAACAAATATGTTCATTGTCGTTATAGAATATATAAGATGGAATTGAAATTGCAGCCAATCCATGGACATATGGCAACTGAGCAAACATGAAGGCATCTTTAATCAGGTGTTCTGTCAATGCTATATGTAAATGTCTCCCCACTGCACACAAATCTTTTTATTTTTTACTTAGAAATTTTTTAACATAATAGTTGAGTAACTTGATTTGAAGCTACCATGCATTGAAATTAGCAAATTATAATACAGTACTTGCAAATGGTATACGAGAGTTTTATCCGCATGTGAGGTTTGGTTCTACTTATGTTTTGGAGTGTTTCGCGCACGAATACTTGAATGTTTTTCGATTGTCGTTTTTAGTGTTTAAATCCAAAGCAGATATTCAACTTCACGTCGAAAAACAAAGTAAAACCCAAAATGCTGCATGAAAAACAAGTACTATTTTCTTTGTCTATAGATTACTCACTCGGTCAAAACATAACAACGTTGAAAAATTCGGTGTCTTCAAGTTATGAAGCATATGAACAAACTTGGCACAGAAAATGGCGTCGCTGGCTGTGAACACACATCGCGGAAATATACACAACTGTAGAAGCTGAGTAACAGATTCGTTCTTCGATGACTCTGAAAAACAACGCAAAACAACTATTACCGCAGAAAAAAAGTATAGAGTTTTTTTCATAGTATTAGAGTAATTACATAATAAAACACAAAAAAAGTAAATGCCCGTGTAACTAAAAACAAAGTTCTGTTAGGAGAGCAAGCTCGAGGTTTTACTTACTCGCAATAAAAAAGCCAATTGCTACTACATGCATTAATTGTTATGCATCTCAAATAAAGGTCGCTTATTTCTCGATTTCTCTCGGTAAAACAGCAAGTAAAATCCAGAACTTCTTTCCACGTTGGTAACATTCCAGTTCTGTTGCCTTTCGCGTCTAGGCCCCAACCAGAAACCTTTCACCACAGATTAGAGACTAACATATCCGACTGCCCAAAAATTGCGTAAGTCGATTTTCCTGCAATTTTCATGGCGACCATTAACCTAGCTAATGTCCTACAGAAAGGCATTCACCCCCCCGAACGAATGACTTTCAAGATGGTGCCCGGGGGATGATGGTCTCTGTTTAAGGCATTTGCTAGATTTATGGGGGCCACTTACGCCAAAATCAGTGGCTTGAAGCCTAAGTCGAACATCTGTTAGTCTCTAATCTGTGCTTTCAGCAAGAGAATTAGACAAGTGACCATTTCAGCGAATCAGTGCAACTGATTTCAGGTCATCATAAATTCAGAAAAGAAAATCCTGTCTGTAGCATTATTCATCATTCAGACGTCTCATAGCGGTCAAGGTCATTACATTTTCGTTACGAAATTTACTTTGTTCGTTCTTACTTACTTGCTGGTATCCAGTTTTCTTGTTCATGTTTCAACCATTCTTTAATTCTTTGAGTGTGTTGTTCTTGTTCTCGTTGCTCGTCTTTTAGCTTATCGATTGCCGCAAAACATCTTTCCTTTTCTTTTTTCTTCTTACTTGCCGAATTCTAAATGATATATAGAACAATAAAATGTTGCACAGCTGACAAAATTTTACACAATATATGTTGAAAGACTTGAACCCGTCGGCCGGTGAATTTTCGTTGTCAATTTACGAAGCCAAACTTTCTACAAGAATCTGTATGAATTATGTGTAATCTTGAAATAAAGCATTCAGGAATGAATTATATATTTACCAACTCCTTGTTTTCATCTAAATTCTCGAGAAGATCCATCATTTTGTTTCTCTCAGCTTCATAACGTTCAACAGGAGCACAGAGGTCATACATGGTGAGAGACCAGAACGCAACATATAATTGCGGGCTGAAAATACACGTTATGTGAATATGATGATAAATACACATTGAAAGGTTAATAGCACGATAAAAGCCATAGCTATCCTCCAAAAGGGACTTCCCTTCCACGTTCATAAAGTTTCAATATTAAAGCAAAGTTGCACCAGAGAAAGAATAACCTCATACTCGTCCTGTTGGAGCAACATTTGGGACCTTAAGATTCTATACGACGCGAGCATGAAGATTCGAGTTACGTTGAAAATAATGTGTACAAAATGAAATACAGCATTACTGATATGACAGCAACGTTTCAGTATTATTATGACTCTGCCAACATTGGAACAGCTTCTGCTGTGTTGGAGAAACTTGTCTACCGCGTCTTAATTCTAGTTCTGGTAACAGTGACATGATTTTCGAGAACTTTAGTTGGAAACAAGGTGAGCTTTGTACCCGAGACAAATCACAAGTTTTTTGTTCTGAATTTGAGGAAAAGTTTCCTTATGCTAAATTCGTGATGTAGACTGCTATAACAACACGAATGTATCATTCAGGGTTTGTGGTTTTGTATTAAAATGAAGAGAGCTCATTTTAACTTGAGCGTCTTTCACCTTGCGTCGTAGAATCTTAAGATCCTTACTGGATATTCAGGGTACTCTAGGAAGGCAACTCCCCTGGGCTCTAGGTTGAAGAGCAACAGAGAATCGCGTGCATGAATTGGCTACCTGATGTTATTCCAAACTCGTAATGGATGCAGGTTGATGACATTTTCCGAGACGGGTTCCAACACTGCGTTCACAGCATTTATATACAGTTTAAAAATTTGCTAGAAACACATGAAAACATGCTGTTGACATTACGCTTTTGTAGACTGCATCCACTACCTACATATAAAAGTTAGTTCATCGTAATTAGTATTAGCACCAACTTTTTGTGACATATTCTTTGACTTCTCGTTCTTTTCGTACACATCAAATGTAGCCTAGATTAAATGAAAGTAAGACAGTCAAGCCTCCTTAAGCTTGGGCGCTGTTTGAATAGCAACTAATCGAAGAACACAAACAGCAATAAAATTACCATGAGAATTACGATACATTCTAACTGAAAGGTACGTTCAAGTCCCGCACAGACGAGCAGTTTTTACTTCACAAGCCTTACTTGCTCGTGTGTACGACTAAAATTGGCAAGTTTTCCTTTGACAAGGAGCCTGGTTCGAAAGCTAGCCAGGCTTCCTTTTAACGAAGATAACTAATATACGGCCATCAAGGAAAAGTTGTAGGTCGTACACGACCAAGTGAGTTCGTCAAAAAACTGTCAAGGCAACATTGCTCTGCAGCTCGAGGCTTTACACTTTGCGATTTATCGCCTACGATTCTTATCCTGGTGTACTGTAAGTCACGGATCGCTATATATGTGTATAAATATCGCATTGAAATTTGCCACTAGCCGATTCGCAAGGAGAGTGACGCCTCGGTGGTTTTCATACGCCAAAACGACAATCGTGCATGACTGAAAATTGCAATGAATAAGCGAACCTTGAAGCTATTCACTTTTACAGGAGTTGTGATATTACTTTCCCAATGTGCTTGTTCGGAAAAACCTGCAACTTTCGGCAGAGTAGTTGAACGGACTCTTTTCACATGATGAATTCTGTCCACATCAAGAATCTGAAGCCCGTTCTCCACTACGCGAATTTGTTCGCGCGAAGAAGAAATCTGGCAACGTGATTGGCTTGTTTTCACGCTAAATTATTTTGCCAGCGAATCACGTTGCTGGATTTATTTTTCGCTCGAAAACATTCGCGTAGTGGAGAACGGGCTTAGCGTACACCTCGCAGACACCTCCAGCAGAAATTAGAGACTAACAGATGTCCGACTTAGGCTTCAAGCCCAGTTCAAGCCTATAATTTTGGCGTAAGTGGCTGTCATAAACCTAGCAAGTACCCTAAACAGAGACTGTCACCCCCCGGGCGCAATCTTGAAAATCATTCGTTCGGGGGGGTGAATGCCTTTCTGTTGGGCACTTGCTAGGCTGTTGCTAGGATAATGACCGCGATGAAAATCGCAAGAAAATCGACTTACGCAAATTTGGGGCAGTCGGACATCTGTTAGTCTTAAATCTGTGGCGCCCGCCAGTGTTAAAAGGCGAATAACCACAAGAAAAGTAAGCATCAGTTACAATAATAGTCATACCTGAATTTTGTTCGCAAACATTGGTCTTGCTAAAAAGAACGCAGCGTCTTGAGACAGATAAAAACCTTGAACAAGATCTTCTAATGGAGGTAAATTGTTGTCGTAATCTTCGCTATTTAATTGGCTAGCTAAGAATCCACCAAACTGAACCATAGTGTCATGACACTGAAAATATAAATAATACTATTATATAGTGCAAACTGTTTAAATAGTACTTTATTAAATATCAGTTTTAACTAATGAAACCTTATAGAACATAACAATAGGAAGGCGGACTGTAGAATTTACAAAGACGAAAATACATGAAAGTCGACTTTGGACACTAACGTTAGCAGTAGAAAACTAATCATCCCTAATTTGTTCTGGCAAACATTATTTAACTGATAGTTTACACGATTTATGTTCGCAAAGGATTCCGGTAAAATTCATACGCCGCCATTTTTTTTTATGCATCACGGCGGATTCTAAAAGCTGGATATACCATGCAGAAGCCATCTTTCTTTCTAATTTGATGTGCACAATCGGACAACTTCCAAGTGGACAAAAGTAAACAATCAAAATTTCAATACTATAATTGACAACCAACAGACAAACACGTTGCGTACTTGCTTTCCGTATTTCAGGCATACAGCAGTTTTTGACTTAAACAAACCTGGTCATATAGCTTGCCAACAAGCTTCAAATGTCTATTCAAAGGTTCATTAAATATAATCGAGTTTCGTTGTTGTGCCATTAATATGCAGAGTGGAAACGCTAGATCTCCATCCATTAATGTGTCTCGAAGCCGTTGAGAAGATTTCTTCGTGTTTCTGATCTGGCCAAACCAACCACCCTAAATCAAGATTGATAATAAACTTAAGAACAAACTGCTCAGCACGTCGATGCTGTACTAAGCAGGGAAAATCATTTAAAGTATCACTGAAACCGTATGATTACAGTGGGCAGCGTTATCAGATTTCAACACCCCTGCAACAAAGTAACATTTCTACAAAAATGCCATTTTCCACAACGGCCGTTTTGCCCATGCGGACGGAGGAACGTGCTCTGTCGTTGTCTGTCCACGCTTGATCTCGGTTGCACAACAGGAAAGTTAGAAGTAATTCAACTTTCTCCACGAGTAGGCGAGATCAAGAGTAGAAAATCCACAACAGAGCATATTCGAAACTGTACACTTCGCCAGCGCAGCCAAAACGGCCGTAGTGGAAAATGGCCTTAATACATCAACATGCACTGTCTTACTTCAGCACGCAGCATTTCTCCTCCAGAAAGAGCTTCAATCTGATCCATTGTAACTTCCTCAGAAATCTCAATACCCGACATTTTCTGCACAACTTCTCTTAAAATAAGCAAGTCAGAACTCTTCCCTGCTTTCAGTTGATTGGCAACGTACTGAAGAAGACCAGTAAGTTCAATGCTGTATTTTTTGAACACCGTTCCACAAAACACAGCAAGACCTATAAAATCGAAAAACTAATGAGATGTAATTCTTTGGGATGGATAAATCACGGCACATGGAAAAGCTGCACTGAAATGAAGGTCCCTAAATTTCATGTTACTGCTCATGATATCGACGGAGTTGGCGGCAAACAATGCAAAAAAATCACCAAAATTGTGGGTAATAATGTAAGCCTTGTGTCATGATTTCATGCCCGTGCATTTAGAATTTGAAACCACAATGCCATCCCAAGCATTTGCTTGAAAACAAGCTTGCAATGTTGAGAAGTGTTAGCTGTAAGAACGAAATGCACTGTTGCGAATCAATATTCTTTTATACGTCCCACTGGCTGAAAAACGCTACTGCGCTTCGTACGAACTTCACCACTATCTACCGAAATATAGCCATATTAGAAATTCACCACTATATATCTACCGAAATACAGCCATATTTCGCGGACGTGCAATAATTGTGCCAGTATGCAGCAAAAACTTACTCTTGAGCCATTCGGAAATATTTGTATCGTCTAACTTAAGTCTTTCTTTTTCCGGATTCGCCAATGCTTCAATAATACAGTCTACAAGTCAAGCTAAAGAAAACACTGCATTGTATTCAAACATAAGTTAAAAATCTTGGTTTAATGTGATTGGCCAAAGAAATAAAAGCCGCATGGCGTTGTCTGAAAACAAGCGATATAAGTTGAACACATTGTACAGTTACGTATGCGTATAAATCTGAATGAGACTGCACATAAAATACCAACCACCATGTTCGACCCCAGAATGGGCCTTTAGGCCCGGTTCTAACGTCGAACTTTTCATGTGCCACATCGAATGCAAATGAGCACAAGTCTTTGTTCAGGCTCATTTGCATTCGATTCGGCACATGAAAAGTTCGACGTTTGAACCTGGCCTAAGCCTGTTTCAACTTCGCCCGTACCGTAGTGTAACGTAGAGTACCTCTTTGTTTTGTAAGCAGCAGAGCATAACAAACGACTTTAGAACAAAGATATACGCTACGGTACGCTACGATACAGTTAAGTGGAAAGCTGGCTTTAGTTGTGTGTATAATACTACTATATATACGTGTTGTGTAAGGGCAACATCCTAATTGGCTCATGTATTTGTATTCTATTGACAAAATTAATGTTCAATGGTAATTTAATGAAATATACCCTCCCGTCAAAAACAACAACCCAGAAAGGATACAGGCCAAGACATCATATGACATTGGAGTCAAGTATTTAAGCGAGTCAACAACGGGTCCAATAAAATTATCGTATTTCTGAATTTGGCCAAGAATCTAAAAGCAAAATAGACCAGTTTTACTATACAGAGCAAACTACGGGCAAATCAAATGTATCAATCAAAGTACAACTCACATATTCGAAAAGAACACCAGGATTGCTGTGGCTTAATTTACCAATCTGCCTCCCTGATTGTTTAACATTTTCTTTAGATAAACGTCTGAAAGAACGCAGAAATACTTTAGTCGATATAGCATTTACTTTTACAACTAAACGTGCCACTAGTGACAAGAAACAATGAGATTCTTGAACGAAAATCTCAACTATTTTACAAACATAAAGCCCATCGACCTGGACCATTGCGTAGTGGAACAGGAATCAGACTGGTCCATTAATTACATGATAACATGCCAAAAGCGTTTCAAATCGCGAGAGGTTACTAAACCATGTGCCGACTCATCACTATAGTACGATTTTTGTGAATTGATTAGCGACCCTTTTATGCCAAGTAAGGCCTGGTTCTCATATATCGCCGATGCCAGCGGCCCTCTTTGTGTTTGATCATTGGAGAAGAAAATTATCAGAGCTCGACAAAAGAGTTTAAGCATCAGCAAGCAAGGACAATGAACGTCGCCGATGATCAGCGGCACATGAGAACCAACTTTTATCTCATATGTCGCCGATGATCAGCGAAGTTCATTGTTCTTGATCTCTGATTCATGCAATCTTTTGTTTAGTTCCAATAATATTCTTCTCCGATGGTCAAGAACAAAAGGCGCAGGAGCGACGCCGATCATCGGCGGCGTTCATAGTTCTTGATCGCTTCTGCTTAATATCCTTTGTCTGGGGGTAACAATATTTTCCTTCGATGATGAAGAATGATAGTTGCAAGAGCATCGCCGACCATTAGCGACTTAAGCCTGGTTCTTATATGTCGCCGATGATCGGCGACGTTCATTGTCCTTGATCCCAGATGCGTGAAGTCTTTTGTCTAGCTCC
This sequence comes from Phenganax stokvisi, assembly GCA_025400075.2. Lineage (NCBI taxonomy): Eukaryota > Metazoa > Cnidaria > Anthozoa > Malacalcyonacea > Clavulariidae > Phenganax > Phenganax stokvisi. The sequence goes on from JAODVQ020536930.1 coordinate 9,000, forward strand.
AATAATTCTCTTCTCCGATGATCTAGAACAATAGTCGCAGGAGCGTCGCCGACCATCGGCCATAAAGGAAACCAGGCTTATAATTGTACCATGCAAGCTCGACGACGTGGCCATCAAGAACGAGGTTAGGATTCACATTTCATTTTGAAAGCATTGAATAGAACCGTTTTATTGTAGCAACGAAAACAATGGGTCTCAAGAATAAATTGTATTTCATTTAGTAAACATTGTTTGCAATGTAGAACCTAACTTCGCTATTGTCTTTTCAGTAGCGTGACTTACACAAAACAACGATCGACATTCAACAATCTACTTTTAATAACAGAATGCAGTAACTTTAAAAGGATTTAAGACAGTTACGTGTATTTGACATGCACTTAATAGTTTAAATCCTTCAAAGTTTTAAAGTTTTTAAAAATACACGATCAAATATACATGCACACACTTAAAATTTACAATTCTAGAAAACTATTCTTGCCGTAGTTTATAAGATAAATTTTATTAAAACGCGTAACTGGAAAGCAGCCTTTAAGCTGTCATTAAAACGTATATTAATGATTCACCCGCTCTGATTTAAATCAGAATCCGCCCGAATCTTGTACTCGTGTGCAAGTAGGTTCATTACGATATTATTTGCATTTGTTTCAGTGAAAAAAGAAAGATTTGAATGCCGATAAGCATAACACAGCCTCCGTACTGGTGAACTATTACAAAAAGGCTACTTTCCAGTTCCACGTTTATGACATGCATGTACTGTACACGTAAAAGTTGAAAATGTAATTAAAGCTATCCTATAAATTGTATAGAATTTTGAATTTTAAATAATTATCTGTCTATTTGTTAGTGTATTTTTAAAAGCTATATAACTTTGAAGGATTTTAAAATTTTAGGTGGGTGTACGCGTGTGTCAAAAACGCGTAAAAGGAAACAGCCTAAAGGTACACTTACTTTGCTATGTATTTTGCCTTTTTTATTGTCTTTGCTCTGGCATCAATAAGTTTTGGATGGAGGTTGTAAGATTGATTTTTCCAACGACCATACAAACAATATCTAAAACAGAAAGTTGCATATGGTTAACAAAAACAACGAAGGTAACATATTCAAATGATTAGACGGTCCCTGAGAGTGAGCGTACGGTTCTTAGAATTAATCTTTCATCATATGCATCCATCGTCTTATTACTATAAAAATAATAACGTTGGTACATCTATGTTATGAAAATAACTGCACCCATGCATTGATAGCTGCGTGAAGATAATCGTATTTTAAACAACTATTAACAAAACATACAATAGTGATTTATCAGTCCAACAGTAAATGTATTGTGGGAAATGAGCACTCGCCAATCATAATGAAAATTGCGAAGTGGAATTTTCTCACAACGTTCATTTAGGAAGTTTTCAGGTCAAAGGAAAAACACATCCTTCGATGCATCTCACTTCCATATACAACAGTATAGCATGCGATAGATTTGATTCGAAATATTACAAACATTAATCTAGCAGGACGATAGTTTTATCAGAGTGACATCCGTGATAAAATGTTCATTTATAGTGGGTAGCAACAATAACGCAGACCTCAGACGCCAATTTTACTTAGAAACTGTACATAGCAAGTTTATCATACATGACCAAGCGCCGACTGTACACATGTACATTTGTGGGGTGGCATATACTTGATATTTCGAGAAAAAAGTGCAACTTTTTGAAGTACGGTATTGTTCAACGTTTAATGTCTAATGTTTAGAAATGTACATTCTCACAATAGGTTTTTCAAAAGGTACTTAAATATATCACAAGACAGTATATACTTTCTATACCATTTACTATAACACGTACTATATATTTTTTAATATAGATAGTATGGTTTCGAGTGCAATATGGAAAAAAACATGCACGAGTATTTCAAAGACTATCAAAATTGCACGAGTCTGAAGGACGAGTGCAATTTGAAGTCTTTGAAAAACTCACGAGTGTATGTTTTTCCAAATTGCACGAGAAACCATACTATTACTTGTTAATAATATACATGAAAAAACTCATCGTGAAGGATAAACTCTCTGGTAACTGTACAATGCTTTGCGAAAATGACTTGCACGAAAAGTATTTTTCTGAACTGATTTTTTTTCCGTTTATAAAAATGTTTGATGAACAAATTTAAGAAAATTGTGAAAAATTGCACTGAATTTCTTTTTTTGTACTGAATTTCCTAAAAATTGCACTGCTCTTAGCCAGTCAGAATCGAGAAATTTTTTCATGTATGTTATTAAGTTTAAAATCCTATGTAACCCCATAATAAATAGGATACGGACGTACCTAACGTTGTAAGGAAAAGCTTTAAGTAAAATCCAAACTTCTTCAGCAATACTTGGATTACATTCCAGTAAAGATAAAGAAGGAAATAAAACTTGATCAACAAGTTTGAAAAGACCATTCCAAACTGCCAACTGAAATAGGAAATTCGGATTAATTCTTTGTTTGGAATCTCGTAATTCAAATGAGGGAAGAGATGAGCGTAGAAAATATTGAAGTCGATGAAGGATCTATCATTAGAAATAGCTGAAGACTAACTGTACTGTAAATGTAAAGAGCAAACCGTTGAAGTAAAAAAAAAACAGTCACAAGGTTATTTGTTTGTCCGTTAGTTGGTTCAAAAGTAACACGATTTCAAACACAAAATCGCTCGTCTCTGGAAATACTTACATTGGTGTGTTTTGGCACGAATTAACATTCCTAGTTCTGATTTGCTCATAGCCAGTTTCCTTTACAGAGTATTCTGAGCACAAGTAGCAGAATGCCTTTCGGTCACGTAATGCATTGCCAATAAAACGCTCCCGAAGTATAACGGTATAGTTGCATGTCGTTGTGAACAGAATTCCCAAAAAGGGCTAATAGCCTTTGTCACGCTATGCTACCAGATCTCAAAAGCTGCCTTTTCTAGGTGGCAAAATATTGTTTTTGGCCGTCATTTCTTATGAAAAGAAAACATAAAGAATTTTTTGCTAGTTAACAACTGTTTGACACTTGCAGCCTTCGTATTTGATAAGAATCTGGATTAAATAACGAAATATTTCTACGTATAAATACGCGCCGAAAATTTACATTTTTTCATCTCGTATTTTCTCGGCGAAATTGTAAAATCTATCGCTGAAATTTCACTCAGAGTTGGTATAACCGTCTCAGTTTTACTACAAAACGAGAAATTTTGTTTTATCTTCTTTTCAATAAAACAAAATGTGCCTAATTCAAATCTTTTGTGGCCCGAAAATAGCGGATTTAAGGCCTGGTCGCATAGCGTGAGAAAGGCTAATTTGTTAGAATGCGTGTACGTCGGCGGGTTTGTAGTAAAGCGCAATAAAATGCTATTAGTGCGCAAAACACTTTCTGTAACCGAATTTTTCTCATAGAAGTGTGACGAGAAGAAATCAAGTTCACATGCAAGCTGAAGAAGGTTTGAAAAAAGAAAAAGAAAAAGTATATGATATAGATTACCAGTTTGGTATCTTTGTCTTCACCAGTAACGATGTTGGGATTCTGGGAAAAAGGGATGAAAATATTGTACATACTACGCTGACTTTATAAAGTTCGAATTTAGTTTATTTACCTCGTTGGCAATACGCCACAATGCTTCGTAGTGCCGACTATAGTTATTTATTTTACTCGCAAGCAGAATAATGTCACTGGGCAAGCATAAAACTCCAATATAAAAATACAAACAATATATTGCTTGCCGAAAAAGAAACGTTTTGATTTCCTAGTTAAACAGTAAGCCAACTTATTTCATTCGTATAATAAATATATATTAAAACATTCGGTGGATATTCCAACGTACCTCCTTCAAAAATGCTCTTCCAACTCTAATAACCTTAGCCATTAAAATTGGATCAAATGACAAATACGGTCCGAGGTTAAAAAGCATAGGAAAAACGCAGTCCGTAAGATCGCTAAATGTTCCACACAGCGCAGGCCCATTTGAAAGTTTGCAGGAATAGGGTCGACCACGAGCGGCTTTCGATGAGTATCTAATATACGTAACATAATAATCAATTATCAAATTACATTACGCGTTTTGACTGGTCGAGAACTGTGATCTATTACTGAACAAGCACACAGATGATGTTAGCCTGCAGAATTTTTTCTACTTACATAAAGTCCGAACGGATTTTTTCATTTACTAACTTTATTCATATAAGATTTTTCGCTTTGTTTTTTTCCCTGTTTTTTATTATATAAACAATAGCCGTTGTCTGTTCAGAAATAGATAGACAGAAGTCGTCATAACGTGGTAAGAACAATTAAATGGGGTATGGAGTCAAACAAAACATAATAGAGAGCTTGAGCAAGCGGCGTTACCGTCAACACGGACGTCGACCGGAAGTAAACGTGACATTTTCCACCGATCAGCGTGCTTGACCCAGTCCTTTGACGTTTCTCATGCCGCTCGTGTTGTCAAAAACGCCGCTTGCGATTTTGTAGGTTAATGGTCGTATTTAACTATAACAAACTTTATCTACGCTTTTATACAACCGGACCCAGGCATTTAAATTTCTTCTGTCACCAACGAAAATGAATTCGTCGATCTACATTGATGAAACTGAAATGAAAAAATACTTACTGTCTATAAATTGGTTCTATGAGCACATGTATAAGCTCACACATTGCTTCCACGACATGCTGTTCACCGACAGCAGCAAACTTAGGCAGTTTGTCCATCGCAACTTTAGCTTGAGGCCACGCACCAACAAGAAGTAACGTGTGACAAAGACCAAACTTCTGATTAAATTTCTTGTGCTGAAAAAAAAGGGTTTCGGTTAATTTCGAAAAAAACAGATACCGATACAAACTAAAATTGTAAAATTAAGGTTAAAATTATACGGCTATATACACCTCAACTTTTGTTACTTTTTCCTCCTCCCTGTTCTCTTCGGTTGTATCCTGATAAAAAACAACGAAAAATGCGTATAAGTGCTATTTATAGCTAAAAGATATGAAAATATATTAATTTTGTCGTAGTTTTTAAATAATAGGGAGTTTAAGCTTCGCGTTTAAACGCTACGGCAAACGGCAGAGTTGTTTTTTTTTGCCAGAGTTTCTTCGCTTCGCATCTTTTTCGATTTTCCATTGTATTTCAAACACTTTTATGTTAACATCCTCTGTTGACAGAACTAACTATCTTTGCCTTACCGTCTTTTCAGTTGCTATTTATTTTTCGCCTGCCGTTTGACGTTTGCCGTTGAACGCGAAGCTTAAGCTCTCTAATGGCAAGTGTAACCCTTCCACCATTTTCCGACAAACGTTTAAAGACAGGCGAAGAAAAATTTGCCGATATGAAGACAGTAAGGCGAAGATAAACCAGAAGTGTTAGCGCAGGAAGGTAAAATGAAACTGTTTGAAATAAATGAAAATGTGAAAGACAAGGAGCGCAAAAACTCTGTCAAGAAGACGCTGCCGTTTGTCGTAGCTTCTAAACGTGAAGCTTGAACTCCCACATAATAATACCCAGCACAGGGTACGTAAGAATAAAATGTAAACATTATCTGAACAAAACGACTTAGAATCATCTTTATATAAAAGAGTTCCACGTACTGCTGTGAGAATAGCAGCATTAATTTTGCGTGCTTCTTCTTTAGCCTCGTGCAATTCTTGTGAAACATCATCGCTTATTTCACCATCACTGGGACTGAGCTAATGACATATGGTAGAATAAGTTGAATTAGAAATTGAGGTTATGACTAAGTGCGAAACTCTACATTCGCATTCTGCAGTCTACTGCAAATTAATTTCCAAAAATCTTGGATAAAGTTGTGACGTAGCTACGTCAGAAGTCATTCAACGGGGTTTCTACCAAAAGATATCCAAACCCATGTGTACTTACATGCAGATAAATATCCTCCAATTGTAGCAAATTATGTTTAATAAGTAATGCAGTAAGATACAGTAATGCATGTGGCGTTCGAACGTCTGGTTGATCCTAAAACAAAATAGAAATGTACAGTAGTTTTTACTGCAAACTGCTAACAAATTTGGACGCTGCAAACTGATCTCGGAATTGACCGAAATTGTAAAATTTAGTTTACTCTCTAAACTGTAGCCGTCATTTATCACCTGCTATCATGAAATTCTTCCATGTACACGGGTACGTAGTCTTTTTCACAAACACTGACTTTAACCACGCCCTCTCAAGCAAAGTCAAGCCAGAAATATTATGCAAATCATCACCACCAATCAAAAGCACTAACCTTATAAAATTGATATTTAAATCCTAAAATGTGACACACGGTTGATTTATCGTAATTTGATGAGTATTCTTTTAAAAGAGTAATAAAAAAATCTTCTTCCTCTAAGTGAAATTCAAAAGCATCTAAGATTATATCAAGTACTCGATTGGGATCCAGATTGAAACGCCCTGAAATGATAAAATATGTGATATAAGAAATGCTTCACATGCAGGTTATACTGTGATTTCAAAATGGTGACATTTCCTGCCTAACCTAATGACATAACTGCAATCACAGTTTCACCTAAAAAATTTTTAAAGCTAGCAAACACCATGAAGCCATCCTAATACTGGAGAGCTTTTTATTCGCACTTCTGCCAAACTTTTAGCCTAGTTGTTTTGAGCACATATTCTAAAACTTGCCGATAAGACCATCTAATTTTTCATACAACAGAAAATGTGTTGCAAAACATACCAATTAGTGACTTGATGTTTTCTAAAAAGGCTGTGTGGTTCATGGCGTCCATTCCTTGGCCCAATTCAGTAATCAATTTACTGTAGCCTTCGGATTCTTCTCTCAGGAGATTAAATTTTTGCTGCTTGTAACTGCAAAGAACAAATCAGAAATTATAATTCCACATTACTAGTATACAAGTGGGGGTTCTACAGTGGGCAATGCTAATTATGTCATCATTTCTTACAGAGGTATCTGTACATGTGATTTCATTTGAATGTGCGTATATGCGCATGACGCGTATAACATATACAGGATTAAAATTTATTTCACACCAAATGCATCAAACATATGCGAAGACATAGTGAGATTATAATTATGATACAAGGTATAAATTAAAGACTTAGATGCTGCTTGGCACAATGTTTTATATTTACATCATTGCTTCAACAATTTTAAAGGATTCTGGGGGAAATTCTGCAGTAGTTCTCTTCGCAGTTCTTTGGAGTTTCCCTTGGGGCTAAAAGGCACCCTTGAGGAACCCTGATGGGAAACTTAAAAAAACCCTGAGAGAAGTGGTGCAGAACTTCGTCTCAAAATTCTTGCAAACCTCTAAAGCAATATACCCAGCAGCTCCTACACCTTCAATATATACCTTGGATCATAAGTTCAATCTTGCCATGTCTTTGCAGACATTCAGTGTTGAACTGATATTTCACTAGTATTTGCAAACACTTAAAAGATTTCCCATTAGTTTCAATAATTTCAATTGTATGCAGAAAATCTCTTGATAATCTCATCTACAATATCATGGTATAGTATAGCAAGAGTTTTGCAATACTTACAAAAGTTTTGTTTTAATTTTGACAAATTTTGTATTGAATCCTCGAGTTGACTGAATTAGTCCAAGTGAATCCAAAGTTTCAACATCAATTCTTTCTTTCAGCATATCTCCAGAAACAACTGATGCATTCTAAATTTCAATTACAAATAAACCATCATGCAAGTTACAAACATTGTCACAAGAGGGAGAAGAACCAAATAAATTAATTTTATTTTGTCTTACTGTGTTATTTTATATCATTTCACCCGCATGATTGGTCACTTAATATAAACATGCAATAAAACTAGGACAGTCCAGGAAGGGACTGACCAAAGAAAATCTTCAATAACAAGGTCCTGACAAGAAATTGCATCAAAGAAAAGATTAAGTGACAACTAGAAAGTTATTGCAAATTGACAACTACATGCTAAATAATATGACATGTCAACTTGCATTTTTCCATGCTCACATAAATCAATCAGAAGTTCTCCTGGATAGCCTGTTGCAAGAGCAGGTACAGTGGCTTTGATGTACAGAGCTTGGACTTGAAAACTCTTAAGCAAAGTTTGAATTAACGAGTGGCAAATGGCGATTCGCTATCCGTTTTTGACTTTTCACAGGTTATTTGCTATCCAATAATATTTAAAAAAAATACTGTTTAACTTTTCTTTCATTTTGAGGAGAACATTGTAATTCTAAGCCTTGTGGGTGTTTTAAATATATAATTGTTGTTTGTACACCACGTTTAAGCCAAGTATTTTACGTTAGTTATGACGCATTAAAGGTGTCGATCATGCTTGCTTATACTGTACACTCCTTAATCGAGCAACAAAGATAACTCTAAAAGTTGATGTGAAAGATAGCAGTCCCACAGAAGACAAAATGTTATAGTTACACTATAAACATGTTATTTTTTCAAATGTACATTTTGCTTCAAGCCAATTTTCCATTATGTCCTGAGATTTTTTGTAATTTGACACTCTTAATGTATTTGAATTAATAGTGTGGGCAAAACGTAACAATTTTTTAATACTAAAGCATGTATGATCTTTATGCTTTGCTGTACTAATTTTGCTTGCTTTATATAATGATTTTTAACCATTCTAGAAAGTCTGCAAGGAATTTTTTCTTTATAATTCAACAACTCTGCAAGAATTGTATATCAAAGTTAAACTTCAGCTTTGAGGCTAACAAAGTGACAATGCTTTTCCTGCTGGGCCATTATGGAGAACGGCCTTTTTATAATGATTAAAATATAAAATCACCATTCACTTTATATAAAATGACTCGCTCAGTGCAAATTCACTATTCACTTCCAAATATTTAATTTGAACCCTGCTCTTAAGGCTTGTCCTTGTTGGACAAGTGTTTTAAAAGGTAAAGGCAAATATGAACTTGTAGATGTTGAGATGCCCGTTATTAAACTGGGCAGGTGTTCCAAACACCAACAGCAAAATTAAGTGGGTTGCTCAACTTACCACCAACGCCGAAACAAATGTTGTGAAACGATCTTGGTCAGTGTTTCCCATAAACTGCACATCGACATCTGTTTAGCAGGATAGATAGCAAGAGGAACATACTAACACTTAACGAATCTCTAAATTACCATATTAATGTAATTGAAAATTTCATAAAAACAGAGGGGGATAAAGTAATCGGGAACAATTCTTTCGCACCCATGATGGATATGACATCAACCAGCATTGACCTCCTGTCATCATCATTCTAAAAATATAAATTGCATAATGATTCTTTATTTTATAAACAAATATAGTGCACTCTTTCTAAGCAGATACCCCTCTAAGGGGGACAAGGAATTTGGTTCAGAGTGTACTCTTTACAAAGAGCTCACTCTAGTTAACATTAAGACAACACAATCGACAAAATTTAGCACCAAATCAATACTGATTAACAGTAATCAGATTTCCAACAGTCTGTATCCAATGATTAAAAAATGGAGTATCATAAAGACGAGGTACTAGATGTTAGACAATTGATCGCCCCTTCTAATCTAATCTAATTAATTATTGGACTTTTGATCGCTAGATCGATTACTACCATTCTTTGGTCAAGTACAGATTGATAATTCGTAAACAACAGGTCAAAGAAAGTTAACAGAAAATAGATCATCTATGTTAAACATCTACACTCTTGATATTTTTACTCACCACAATTTCAGCTAGTAACTGTACAACTTCATCATGCCCAATCTCATCATTCACCACATATGATATCAGCTCAGAAAACAGTTGTATGAAATCTAAATTTAAGCAACATTAAAACAATATAAGTTATGAAAACTAAGAAAGATATGACAAAAGATATGATTCACTTGAGTCAGCAGCATCTGTTGTTCCATCACTTCCATGTGCCTCATTTGATATTTCGAACGTTTGACAAAGTTTCAATCTACACAGCAACAAACACCACAGTAGTAAACCATATGTTCTTTGGATTCATGTTTATACACATAAAATAAAATCCTTACATCGCCACTTTTCCTTTTTCCCAACTTCTTATATTTGCAAGAGGAATAAGAACCGCCATATTCCACGGTAGGCACACTTCCCCCAGCTATCACTTGTTCACCCCTTGAACCAGAACCAGTCCCTGACCAGTCCTGATCGAAATGAGCAGACTGCAATGATCTCCTCGTTTAATTAAAGGTTATAAATTCTCCGTTAGTTTTACTTTAAAAAAGTGAAAGATTATATGTTTCCAATGATGGTTCATTATTTTCTAAAATACTTCTCATTTTACGGCAATATTTTTGAATTTTTCTTCACTGTCTTTCATTCGTTTCACCCAGCCGGTGGAAAATTTTGGGTGCGTGCCCATTGTCACCCGCAAAATCAGGTACTCAGTTGTCGCTTTTTGCTTTGCAAATTTGATGGTGTGTGATAGGGAGAACCGAACCTTGGTAAACACTTGACTACCATGATGGAAGTAGCAAGTTGGTATGAAAAAGATGAATGTTTGCGCGCTGCTTACTTTGTGTTAGTTCTTGCTCGTTTTTCATTCTCATGTTTTGTACAAAATGGTTATTTACATCCGGACGAGTATTTCCAGTCTGCAGAAATTATGGCAAGAGCAATTCTTCAAATCAACTCTACTGTCACGTGGGAGTGGCAAGAAGTATTTCCAGTCAGAAGTCCTGTATCAGCATTTTTAACTTCTGGTGTTCCTTTTCTGATGCTTAGCTTATTTTCCAAACTTGCAGACATTTCTGCTTATTCGTTAATGATACTTCCACGAATTTATATTGTGTTCATCTCTGTCATAACCTTAGACATCCCTGTTTACTTTATTAGTCGAAGATTCAGATTAAACCCATTTCACTGTCTTTTTGTGTTGTCTTCATCGTATGTGACACACGTGTTGGCATCAAGGCCATTTTCAAATATGTTGGAGACAGCTATTTTTGGAGTATTACTCATGCTTTTGACATACCCTGGTGAAGAGCATCTGTCAAATGTTAATAAAGACATGGTGCAAGAAAAGTCGAGTTTTTACTTTGTCTTCATTGGAACTTTAACTTCTCTGGGCAGTTTTTGTCGACAAACTTTTCTTGTGTTTGCATTGGTTCCCTTTCTTGGATACTTACTCGCTCATTTCAAAAGAAAAAACTACATGCTACAAGTTGTCAGAAAAATTGTGCTAATGGCACTTGGTTTCATTTTTGCAACTGTGACTTTTATTTTGTTGGATTCTTGGTACTTTGGTTATTTAAAAGATAAGAAGATTGTGGTTACTCCTTGGAATTTTTTAAAGTACAACTCATTGCATTCTCATACTCATGGATACCATCCTCATTTTACTCATTTGCTCATCAATATGCCATTACTATTTGGACCAATATCAGTTTTATTATACTTGAAGCTTCAGTTGATAGTGTTCAGTGGATTTCATGGTCCCACTCAGAATCCTCACAGTTGGCATCATGGCATAAACTGTAGGTTTTACAGAGCAATGTTGCTCTTTTGTGTGTTTGTACCTGTATTAATGCTGTCATTGATACCACATCAAGAACCTCGATTTATTATGCCTGTCCTACTTCCTTTGGTATTGTTATTCTCTTCAAAAGTAGTTGGACCAGAATGTTCCCAAACTTTATTCATGTCATGGTCTTTGTGGAATGTAGTTGGTTTTGTATTCTTTGGTATTTTACACCAAGGAGGAGTTGTGCCTTCATTGCTTCACCTTCATAATGTGATCAATCAAAGAGTGCAGAGCTCATCTGGCCCTCTCTGTCATCATGTTGTATATTTTCATACATATATGCCTCCTAAGCATCTCCTGGTATGGCCAAACAAAGCCTCAGTCAATCGACATAAACTTTACATCCATGATCTTGCTGGTAACTCTCATGAAATATTTAATCAAACAATGTCAAAATTAAAGTCAGACTACTGTGCTGAAAACAGAAACATGGTAAGGAACTATTGTTGAAATTTTACAATTTGTTACCATTGCTCTGGCACAGTGGCTCTGGTAACGGTTGGTCACTAGCAATGTCTCTCAACAACCAGAGTATTAAAGTTTCTTAGCAAGAAACTATAATAATTGCTTAAGTAGTTTCTGGTTATTCTACGTATAACCTCTATATTTTGGCAGTTGAGATCGAAAGACTGCTACCCCATGTTTGCGACGACCGCATGGTGATCAAAGCTTAGCAAGCTCCTGCGTGTAAAAAATAATTTCCTCGATTCCACTTTTAGGTAGAACGGAAGAACGCTTTAGCTTTACTAGTTTCCTTGCTTTCCAATGACAAATCATCTCAGAATTCTTAGTCTGAATTACCGTCTTCACAGGCGGGAATTTGGCTGACAAGCAAGGAAACCTGCACTCCTAGGCATATTCCTTAAAATTTACGCTAGTATACTTCACACTACCAGAGATAAAAAAAAAAAGATTAAGTAATTTACTATTCGTGGGACGTATGTTCCGTCAAATTTGGATTTCATTATTCACTTGGGGGGTAAGCCAGGTTTTCAATTCGCAACGCTCGAAGAATGTAGTAACAGACGACAGACATTTCTTACCGTAATGATTGTTAAAAATTAGAGAAGAGTTTTTTCTGCGAACAGGTCCGTACCACTCCGTACATTGCAGGCTGGAGAGGGTTAAAATGTGAATCTGTTTTCTTGTAGCTGTACATTGCATATCCTGCAACAGTCAAGATTCGTGTTGATATTGAAGACAAATTAAACGAAACCGTGAAGTTCTTTCCTCACCTAACGATGGAAGACCCTCCAAATTTGACTGATATGCTTTTTAATGAAAACGTGTTCCGTACGATTTCTCGTAAGATGAACATTATAGATGTGTGCACAGCGTGTTGGAATCATTTTTACCTCCAAATGAGAAGGCTAAAACGTGAACTTACTTTAAAGGTTAATATTTATGTAGTGTAAATTAGAATACATTATGTCAGTCAAACCCCGCGAAGTAGAAATCCTTGAAGTATGGAGATTTAAGGGCCATACACTACGGTGAAAATTATAGAGGTATCCACAGTGGTGGAAATTAGAAAGCCATGCGCAACGGTTAGAAATAAAGGCCATGCAAAATATGGCTTTTTAATATTCACAGTTGTCAATGTGGGGTGCGTTGTCAATCAGCCACTCCCGAATTTTGTGTACTTTAAGAAAGCATTTAAATCTCTATAACATATGAAGTTTCAGAGATTTCAACGAAATATAGGTACTGAGAAATGACCAATACAAAAAATTAATGCATGCAATGCCGCGAATGTGGTGCAAGTGCACACGAATTAGACACAATGCAAAATGTACTTCAGTTTAGGCGTTAGCACTCGTGAATTTTATATCGTTCGACAGAGCGTTGAAGTATCTACAATAAACAAATTTGTCGACATGTGTACCGAACAGGTAACGAGAGAAAAAACAAGATTGATAAATACTGCCAAAGCTGCCTCCCACTCCGTATGTGTTGACCCCACAATAAAGGATTTTTGTCCCCCAGTAAAAAAGTCCTTTCTATTAAAACAAATGAGCAAAAATCATACTGAAATAGCAAGAAATCAATTCTGAGAAGTTCATAGCCCACAAGCCTTTACATATTCGCACTTTTCTCCGCGTGAATATCTTCATTCTTTTTGTAGTTGGACCCTCCACCGACAAATCCTTAAAGGCCAGTTCACACGGACGATTTTTCCTGTGATTTTGGGTGCGATTTTTTCTGCTGACGTGACGGCGATTTTAATACGCGCGCGTGTGAACAGTATGCAATTTTGAAGCGATATTTGTGGCGATTTGGATCGCAATTTTGACAAGACATCATTTTAAAAAGAGGATAATCACATGTACACTTACTGCGTTTCGAGATACAGGTTTTTCTTTGTCCAGCTGGTGAAATTCTGCGCTGTTCATCTTGTACAGGCCCGAATATTCTGCCCATTTGCTTTTCAAAAGTTCC
>JAODVQ020537036.1:10025-22923 GCA_025400075.2 Phenganax stokvisi
CGAGATTTTTGGCCAAGATTTTTACATAGTCTTGAAGCTTTGGCAAACAAAGTATGTTTATAGTTCATATTTTCTTTCAGTTTTCCAAGAAATAAATTTAGCATTTGTAAAAAAATCTTGCTGTAAACATTTTGTTTTCTTCTTCATTTCCAGGGTCAGAGGACAGTGTATCGACTTACTTTAGTGAAAGGTTGGAACGTGGAGGAAATCAAAGCTTATTCAGAACTGGTGGAACTTGGAAAACCAGATTTTATCGAAGTCAAAGTATTCAGCTTTTTAATACATTGATTACATTAAAACAAATTTGTAATTCTTTGTTGTTATTGTAACTTTGGTAATATTATTCCAGGGGGTGACATTTTGTGGTGATTCCAAAGCATCGAATCTCACAATGAAAAACGTCCCTTGGCATGAAGAGGTAGAATTGGCCACCCAGGATAAAATATAGCAGTTCAAATTCATAACAATTGGCATTTCTCAAACCATTTAAAACGTATTAGCATACTTGAGTCGATGTGCATTTTATGTTTATTTTCTTTAAGGTTATTGGTTTTGTAGAGCAACTAACAGATGCATTGCCAGATTATGAAATAGCAAGTGAACATGAACATTCTAATTGTCTGCTACTTGCCAATAGAAAGGTAGTTTTCAATTTTCCCCAACAGGTGGACATCAGTTATTTTTGTTCTGATTTTTTGTTCAATTTTTAGTTCAAGGTAAATGGCAAATGGTGTACATGGATTGATTATCCAAAATTTCATTCTTTGGTGAGTTTGAATTCAGTACTTGTTTTGAATTTAGTTTTTAGTTCAATTTGAATATTCACTGCCAAACTTGTCATGAACTCGTCAAGAAATTTGTTCACAAAGCTTGTTTATTGTACACATGAGCAAGTGAATTTGTCAATGAAAACTTGACAAGGAAAAAGTTGTCAATGTCCATCGCAAACACAAGGAAATGATTTTCTCAGTGCAAGAAAACTCGCTCATGTGTGCAAGGGTTTGTTACTGAAAAGATTTTCTTTTGTTCATAACAGATGAAAAAGTTTGAAGAATCACATGGCAAAGCAACATTTACTTCGCTAGACTATATGGAAGAGACGCCATCTTGGGCGGTGTTTGGCGATAATCATCGAGGATTTGACCCAAATGAGACACGGTGGATGCGAAAAGGAAAAAGTAAGGATCTTTCTGGATGCTAGGGAAGTGTGGCATTGAGTTGGAAAAGGGAACTGCCAAAAAGTGTTCCAGTTAGATCCATTCAGTTCATGCGTGGGCTAAACCAAAATAGCCCTGCACAAACTAGACTCCCGCATGACCTATCTTAGCCCTAAAAGAGACTGTGCAAGAGTGTATGAAGAAACAAGCAATCATTTCAAATGCATGTCTAGAACTGTTTCAAACTCAATTATTTACACTACAGGTATCATGATAAAGTACCAATACAGCTAGTAGTCTACTAGATCATTATATTTCATCAACAAAGTTTTAGATGGCCTGTGACTTGATCAACTATGTGAGCTGGACCTAGAATCCATAAAAATGAAATTACTATGAATGCTAGAAGTGTTAGCCCACTCATTAGGGCAATGCCCTCCAATGCTGCACATTCATATGTAGCTATATTAAGCACATAAAACACCTTACCAGGCCCTATACCGAGAACAGTCCTGGAACCAGGAGCTATTTGAGTTCTACCAGCATCACTAATTAGACATGTTTCCATTCCAAAACTTTTTGCTTTATTTGCTAGCTCTCGTCTATATTGAAAAAGAACATAATTAGTGCTATAGATTACCCTTAAGGTTTGCCTGGCGAGTTAGCTGGTGTGCACGAAGGGCTTCATGGCAGCTACTCTCATGACTCACAATGTATCTTCATCTGGTGCTTTAACAACAACTTTAGGTTGAGCTGATCTTTCCCAATTTTTTAGTACCTGCAACAATAAAATTGTGAAATAAATAGTAGCAGAGTTTTTCAGAAGGGAAACCTGTTACCTTTATATTGAATTAGCAATCAAGGTGGAAATATAGCTGGCTTATGTGAATTTAATGTATAATTCCAAACTGACCTCTGAATTTGATTTTATTATACTTTGCCTATAGAGACCAACAGCTGCATGTGAACACTTTAAAAACAAAAAAAAGTGTTTAGGTTGCTCCGCAATGTTTTGGCATTAAAACTCAAGTACCTGTGCGGCAATTTTTCCTTTGCCCATACCAAGGTCTTGTCGTACAACCAAAACCATCTTATAGTCACCTCCTACCCCTGGACTATATGTCATAATCTAAGTAAAATATACATTTGTTTAACCCACTGACTGGCAGTGCACTCTGCTTCTTTGTAAAACTCTGTCTAATGCCAGATGACTTTTTTGTTGGGATGAAACTCAAACTCTTGTTTGTTAATTGGTTAACCAAAACATCTTCCCCCTGTCGCTAATGCGCTAAAAGATAGCCTTGGCCATTTCTATGCCTCTAGTCTATATGTTATACTTTGTCTCCCAAAGTCTTGAAACTGGAAGCACCACGATACCGGCCTCGAAGCACCCATCCTAAGCAAAGGCCACAACTTATACCAAATAATACTCCAACACTCGCATCTGCCTCTATCATACTTGAATCATAACAAAAGTATAAAGAGTTTATCTACAAACTATCATAATTACTTTCACCTAAACTGTTTTCTGAGTACCATTGTGAATAAATTAATATATTCTGAATACATTACTGCTATATCAAAAGTAGAAATGTAGAAATTTGAACTATGTTTTTGGGTAAGCTGTGCTAAAGCGGTTAATCGCGAAGATTAAGCGCACAACAAAATGAGCATATTTTAGTGCAAATTCCGCTGTAGGTTGTTACAGCTTGCTCAAATTATGAGCCCACGTTACTTGTGAACAGTAAAGTCTACCGCTAACAATTGTCATTGCTTGCTCAGAAATGTATAAGCCGCCATTTTTAAAATTTTAAATCCCGAAGTACAAGAAAATTTTCTCAAACTTTTTCTGAGTTTCTGTCTTGAAATAGTGATGGCACTGTTACTAGAACAAGTAAAGAAGCTTTATGAAGCTGGACTTCTGTCAAATATTCGAATAACTGTACGTTTTTGTATAGAAATTTTTGTAATAAATGCAAAATATAATTTCATAAATTTTAGGGTTTTGAATTTTTGTCATGCACGTTTTGGCCGGTGTAACATTTGAATTGTGTGTATAAGGCAAATAACTACTGTAAAAAGTTTTGTAATTTAGCTAACGCGAAGTTTCACACTTTTTTATACATCAGCTTAGTATTGAAAAAGTATGCCAACTGTGTATTTAAATTTTTCAGGTGGGCATGGTGTTAACAGCATTATCTCAATGCCGCACAAGTGACTTGCAGACGATAGCAACTCAATATCAATTGCTGGTTTATTACGCTGATTCTCTTTATGACAATCAAGAGTACAAAAGAGCCGAGGTATTCACCTAGCCATTTTGTTATGGTAACAAACTTAACTATTCCATGATGAAACATGAACAATGGTGAGTGGTTTGATTACATAGTTCCGAAAAGAACTGTTTAAACACTTGCTAAGATTCAAGTTTTTATAAGGTCTTTTAAATCTTAGTAAGTGTTCAAACAGTTCTTTTGAGAAGTAGGCAAACAAACTGTTCAACATGTTTAAATTGTTTCTTCAAGCAATATTTAAGAAAGCCTAGTAATTTCTAACCTATCTAGTTGCACTGTTGTCTATAACTTGAATTTTGCTGCTTTTTACGCAGAAACATTATCAAAATGCCTTGCTATTAAAAAAAAGTCTAGTCAAGAAGAAGTATAAGCCACCATCATCATTAGTAAGTATTTTCTAGCTGTTTCAAAGCCATTACAGGGAAATGTGCTTCAGCGAAGTAAACCAAATGTTTGTGCACATGTGGAAACTTTGACCATTGAATGGCCAAATGATGCAAACAATTGATTACAGCATTTTTGATAAAATTTTATGAGATATGTGCATGCAACAAGTCTGATTTGTACAGATAAGAGTCCGAGCTTATGGACCAAAGGTTTTGCATATGCATATGTCTACGTGTTGTTTCCACAAAAACCTTATGTACGTTTTCCAAATAACCATATATAAACACTCAAGGCCTTAACTGAAGTTTGTCTTAACAATTTAATAGCCGATGATGTCAGAGGTTGATGTACGTTATAAAACTTATCTGTGTCAAATGAAACTCAAAGATTACAAAAGTGCTCAGAAAACTGTAAGTGTTTTACTGTCTATGTGTTGGATCACAAAACATCTTATTCACTATGAGTATTCAGTCTTAAATTTTTACTGGTTTACACCAGTTGGTTTACAATTTCTGTTGATTTTCTAGCTCGATGATATTCCTCCAAAGCAAAGAACACCCCAGATAACAATGTGCCTTGCAAAACTCTATCATAAAATGGGAGTTGAAAGGTTTGTTTTGCCAAAACAATTTGATGAATGCTCAATGACTGTAAAGGACATTGGCAAGTTTCATTTTATTCAAAATTTTCATCTGACATCGATCCAACATTGCCATTATTGAATCAGCAATGTTGTATAAACATTTCATTTGTTCAAACAGGCCTTGGGGGGTGCCATTAATTTCCCTCTAATCTTGTAAAATCCATTTTACAAATTTTAGGCCTGCTATCGCTTGCTACAAAGATGTTTTGCGGTAAGATTTGAATTATAACAGCACAGTTCTACAATGAGAAATTATACCATTGTGTATTTTATTAACTAAATGATAAATATACTGTGTATTAAGGTCCTGTCCATTGGCACTAGAAGCTGCAATGGGCTTGTTAGAACTTGGTCAGTCCCCTACAGAAGTCACATCTTTAATAACTGTTTGTCTACCTTCAGTTGGAAATCTTGAATGGTAAATTGAGAGCTCATAGTGCAGTATCAGCATTTTCACTACTTTGAGCAACAATTGTTTGCAGTGGAATGATTCTTGGGATAGTTAATATTAACCATTTAAGCATTCAATGTACAGTTTCAAACATATTCTGGGCTGCCCAGAGGAGGGGGGGCAAAGGGGGCAATTTGCCCCAGGTCCCAAGCTTGTGAGGCCCCTTAAAATACTCTAGAAACCTATTGCATGGGCTTTTTTGGCAGAGGATTTGGGGTCCAAATAGAATTTTGCTCCAGGCCCCCAAAATTGCCTGGGCCACCCTGAAGATATTCACAATATTTTTTGTTTTGCTATACTATAGGTTATTATTGTGGCTTAAAGCGTATTCTCTGAAAGCAACCTCAAAATTCACAAGTAATTAGTGCTTCACAAACTTAATGTTTATCAGTTATCTAACTTATACTTTTTAAAACTGAGTATGTTGCAATGTAGAGCCATTACACCATGAATAGAACAAATCTTTTTTCTATTTTGTTTTGCATAGAAGCTGCACAACAGTTTAAAACACTTGAAACTCAGCATCTGCGAGATAATGTTGACGTTTTGTGTTCACTTGCTGAATGTCATTGGCAATCTGGAGATTCAAATACTGCTAAAGATTTATACAAGAGAGTAAGAAATGAATTTGTGGAGTTCTAAGAAATATACCATATAGTGCTATGCTTTAAATGTTTTCCAAATAGAACTTGGGGACGAATGCAGTTTAGCGGACTCCTTAAGACGCTGACCCTTCAAAAAAAAGTTGAGCCTGCAACTAACCTTTCCCTAACCTGGTGTCAGCTAAACTGCATTCTGGCAAGAACTTGCAAAGCTAAGCAAGCTGTCTGAATATACAGTTTAATTTTTAAACTTAGGTTCATTCTCTTGATCAAAACTGTTTGCAAGGTATGGATGTTTATGCAGGACTCCTGGCTCAACATGGCGAAAAACAAGATGTTGACAGGTACAGTTTATATTTAAGATAAACTTGTAGCCAAGTTTTGTCCATACTTCATCCGTATAAAAATTGAAATAGCGATTCAATGGTTTTTTTTATTTTTAGTTTGGCTGAAGATCTTATTGAGATTAGTCAAGAAAGACCTGAACCATGGATTGCTATGGCTCACTCTTCGTCTGTAGCCAACAAGAAAACGAGAGCAATATACTTCTCGCAGAAAGTAGGTATTCTCAACGAAATTTGTTTCAGGCATGAAAAATCGATAAGTTTGTTCCTAGAAATCATTTTCAAATCATAGAAGCGTGTTTTAAAAATTCTTTCAAAATTCTTAGTTCTGCATCAAATTCCAAATTTGCACCAGACGTTTACAATCAATATACATTGGCCCAAAAAAAGTCGTTTTCAGGTCATAAAAACATGTTTCTAAAAATTTGAAAGTTTTACGATTTTCGTCAAATTTGGGTACAGATTCATGGGGTCCCTCATTTACCTTTCTTTCAAATTTTTTCCAAATTTAATTTCTAACCAATCGCCAGATATTACCAATCAATATAGTTGCCCCAAAAAGTCGTTTTCAAGTCATAAAAAGATGTTTTAAATTATTTGAAAATTTTACGTTATATAGCTATAGCTATAGCAAGCTGAGGGCCTTTTTCTCCAAATTTTCAAAATCTCCGATTGTGCTGTAAGCCATCCCAAATTTTCCCCATTTGGTATAAATCGACATATTTGGCCAAAAAAGTCAGTTTCAGGTCGTTACAACATGTTTTTAAGAATTTGAAATTTGTACGATTTTTCTCAAATTGGGGCTACAGAATCATGGGGTCCCTCAATTACCTTTCGTCTAAATTTTTCCAAGTTTCAATTTCTAGTTCTCTACATTTATATTTTCAATCTTCACATCGAACGTTAACTTTTGTTAATAGCGAATATAAAAGTTTGTTTTATTTTCCATTTTTGCTCCATTGAATCTTGTAAAGATCGCCCTTTTGCTTATGGTCTTTTAGGCTCACAACATAGATAATGAAAATACTCAAGCTTTACTAACGAAAGGTAATCTTAAAAAGCAGTTTATAAGTTTTGGTATCTAAAAATTTTGATGTAAAAATTTTGAATAAAAATTTTTGAATCTAAGTGTGCGTTTTTCAAAATATGTGTATATTTTATTCATACTATTTAGGGTCTCTACTCTGGGCTGTAAAGCGCAAAAGTGAAGCAATTGTTCATTATCGTGAAGTTGTCAGGCTTTCGCCTTTCAATTACGAAGCCAACAAGGGTGAGTAGCATAGGCCGATTTTCTGGGAGGGAGCGGGGGGGTGCGCACCCCCAGAATTTTTTTGCATCCTCAAAGGCATTTGCCACCCCCAAAAAACGATTTTCACCTCCCCCCCAATTTTATATATTATCGATGCCTTTCACGCCTTAATGCAATTTCAAATCACAAAATAATACGGAATAAATTCTACTGAGTGATTGTTTTACTAATATTATGGCCTCAGATGACAGATGTAGTCTTGGCGGCCTAGAAAACACAATTTTTGGTAAAAATACTTGCCTTGACCTTTCTGGTTTTGCCACCAGCCCCCTGCCCAAGCAAGCATTGCACCCCCTCCCCTAAGATACTTGTTCACCCCCAAACGCAAATCTGAAAATCCGTCTATGATGAGTAACAATTTTTGGCGATGGTTTGCCAGCAGAAAAAAGTAACCAATTCTTTGGAAACAGATAATCGTTGACAATAGATTGTTTGTATTTATGAGTAGTAAGAATAAAGCTCTTTGTTCATTGTAGGTTTGATCGAATGTTATCTGGGAAGTGACAGAGGCAAAGAGGCTTTGGTTGTTGCAAAAAACGCGCACAAATGCCTGGGAACTAATGCCAGAACATTGTTTGTAAGTTCTGTCATTCTTGTTTACTGGAAGCTTTTTCAATATACTCGATTTTTTCTTTCTTTTTTGTCGTAGCTTCTCGCAATAGTGTTATCCAAAGAAACTCAAACGCATGAGAAAGTGAGTAGTGGAAATGGCGACAGAGTAAACGTTCTAGTTTATATACAGTTCACTGTATACAGCCTCATAGGGCAGCGAATGATGGTCAAATTCAGAAGTTTAGAGCCGTTTTAAGAGCAAGCAAGTCAAACTTATCCTCCACTTGTTTATGTGTTTTTCATTAAAAACCTTAACATCATTATCTCAAGATAACGGCAAGTTGACCATCATCTGCCGTCATCCAATGGTGTTGAGTAAAATCCAGGAATCACTAGTCTGTATCTGTACTTCCAGGCTAAACAGATGTTGGAAAAAGCTGTTGCGCAAGATTCGAATTTTTCCGACGCTGTGTACGCTTTGGCCGAGATTCTTACTAAAGAACAAAACTACGAAGGAGCCGTTGAATTGTAAGTTTTGTCTAATCTCGAATAATTCTATAGCTCCTATGTGATTCATTCCCTAATTTTGTAGATTAAGAAAACATTTGTCTCACATCAAGAATGCAAATCTTCATATACTTCTTGGCGATAATCTAGCTTCGTTAAGAGAATATCAAGAAGCGTTGGATGAATATAGCATTGGAATAAGGTAAATATACTGCAGACCAAGTCATGAAAAATTCACTTGAAAGTAATTCGATAGTAAGCTCTGTAACTGGCAAACCGTTTTCACAAGAGTTTTACATGGATTAATCACCATAGTGACTCTTTCGAAACTAATAGAGAGCTAAACAAGCGACATTTTTGACAACACGAAGGGCATGAGAAACGTCAAAGGACTGGGTCAAGCACGGTGATTGGTGGAAAACGTCAGGTTTACTTCTGGTCGACGTGCGTGTTGTCAAAAACACCGCTTGCTTATGACCTTGCTTATGATCGAGTAAGTTGACTGGCGAGTGCATTAGCAAAATTGTTGGACCAAGTATATTCGCCAGTTATCCACTCTTTCACATCGTTCAGCACGACAAAAATCCCATCGAAAATCGCCCGTGTAGACGGGCCTTTAAGTTCCCTAATAACTGCGATTCCACCAGCAATATATTATGTATTTTCTATTCAGTATGTGTCCAGGCAATAGTCGTGCTATCGCTGGCATTCATCGTGTAGAGAGTTTAACTGCGGGCACAGTTAGAGATAGTCCCGATGACCTGTCTGCTCTTGAAGAGAGAAATATGATGGCTGAAAGCTCTGAGGTACGCTTTATTTTTGTTTTACTCTACTTCACCATAATATCTGGGTTACTGAAACGGTGCCGGCCAATTACTGCGGGCTCAATTGCCTAATTGTTGATTTTTTTAGAAGGGGAAAATGGGAGTACCCAGAGAAACCCCTTGAAGCATGGAAGATTTCAACTCTACTCACATGGTTAAACTGTGAAGGTCTAAAGCCCGTTTTCCACTAGGCGGAAATTTGCGAGCGGAATATAAATCTAACAAACTGATTGGCTATCAATATATTTCGCCGCGAAAAAGTCTTTAGCGAATCAATCACGTTGCTAGAAAAATTTCTGACTCTGTTTTACGATTTTGTTTCTAGGAGAATTCGGAAGATGAAGAATGGGATTTGATCAATCGACGAGAAGTGGTAAGGATATACCGTCATGCTTTGTCCTTATTCTCGTCCCAGGGTGTTGCCGAGTGAAATTGGGGCTTGCTCCGTCTAAGATACAGACGGACTTAAGCGTTGAAACTTGTTCCACAACGCAGGAGAGAATATCAAGTTCTATTAATTTTTTTAGCTTTAATGGACCCATAATAGACAAAATTTTGATCTAGATAAAAATATATCCACAAAAAGAAAGAGCGTGATGAAAAATTTGTAAAAATTAGTAAAATTGTAATTTTGGTTTGCAGGATGGTGATATTAGTGTGGAAAAAATATAAGCGTGTAAAGTTCGTATATTTTGTATATGTTTATATAACGGGGCCGAAATTGATAATTTTGTTGAAGAAAGGGCATCATTTTCGATCACGGAATACAAAAGTATATAAATTTTGCAAACTTTGCATTGCTCTACTTCCCGCATTCTAAAACTCCTGGCGACGAAACATTGCAATTTTACTAATTTTTTGATACTCTTCCCATGCTTTGGTGATGAATATCCTTTTATTGGTTTGATCTATAATGTAGTTTATTATGCAATGCGTCTAATTTTCGGCGAAATTCAATTGAGCATTTTTTTGTTTGTAGTGGTTTTGATACAGAGTCAAAGTGTTAGTTGCAGAAAATGCTGGAGTATTGCTACGAGACAAGGTAGCGCACACCCTTTATTAAATTCGGCTAAATAATGCATGAGATACGTTTGTATATATTTGCAGCGAATGTCTAATTTGAAATTAAACGTTTCCATATTGTATTCATTACTGCATATATGCATGTATAGAAGATTATCAGCTCAATAGTGAAATCCACTTTTGGTACATGTACATTATCCCAACTGGTTGCAATAACACAAATTAGTTTATGAGAAACGTTTTGCCAAACAAAGTTGAATGGGCAAGTCGAACTTAAGTCTCCAAAAAATTAAGTCACACAGTCTCCAATATCCATTCGTTTTACAAGACTCGATAATTGTACGAACTGTCTTCGTTGAAAAAATCAATAGCGAGAAATGAAATAAACGTGCAGACGAAATGAACAGGCGGGATATAAGCGAATGCATTGATCCACCACATGGCTATTGCACAGCCAGCATATGTGAACGGTTGCAAAACCAGGAAGATTAAAAATATTGTGGCCCAATCACGTTCGCCGCGTTTCTTGAGTCCTCTTGGTTTATCCCAGTAGTCAAGTATCGTAGGCGAAAGTAGAGCTGCCCAAAGCGAGGCTATACTACCAACACCATAGACTACAGATAAGGATATCAGCCAATCTTGATCAATCGTCATGGCGTAGACTTGCTTTATGTATAATCAAACACGCAGCTGTTATATGCTATACAACAACGCTTTCAGTTTACACTTATATATAAATCCGTAAAAAATTTTAAGATATAGCTTGACAATATAATTTTCAATAGGATATTCTCTCAACTGTTTTTTCAATTTATCACTTGAGATAGTCGTCTCCAATTTAGGTGCAGTCTTGCGGCTTGCTGTCTGAGTAGATTATTCTAGCGTTTGCTCGTTGCCATAGTAATGGCGTCGGCAAGTTATACATTATTAATGGCAATGTAGTTTTGCTTAGAAGCACACCACTGCATCAAGTGGTATTATGTATTGATGTTATGTGTATGTTTATATTATAACCTTGTTCGTATCTTTAGAGGCTGCAACCTTAAAGCAAATATCGAATATAATGAAACAAATAATATAAGGATTTTTTTGTGATGGAAATTTTTCGCGAAAAATATTTCGGTTACAATCTTTGAGAGCTGCGCGTGCGCACAATTATCACAGACGCTAAAAACTGAGCTCTCTGCATATCTGGAGCTCGAGGGTTATTCAGTGAAAATTAAAATAATCGACTAAAAAGCAGCCCTTTACGATTGACCAACACGTGTTGCGTAGTGCTACCGTTTTATTGAATCATTTTAGCATACATACAAGTTGATACAATCATATATTTTGAAACCGAATTTAAATCATCATTTACATCGTTAGACACAAAACTAGTATATAGGCCTATACATTCGGTCAAATATTATTAGTACAGAAAGACGTTTTAAGTAAGGATGTTTTTTTGACGAACACATTCGTTGTCTTCGCATATCAAACCAGGACACTTTTTGCAGTCTTCGTCGAAAACACATTTCTTTTTGAAAACATGGGGACACTGTGAAGGAAATAGGTACAGGAAAGTTGATATAACTGACAACCGTTACTACGAGTCTAAAGCAGCTGATTTTGTCCTCCTGACGCATGGGATTGAGTGAGTTACATTTGAACAGACAAATAATCATGTTTTTTCTAAACTGACTTACATAGTTAGCTTTTGTGTAACCCACTTTATCGCATGCGGCGGGAGGCTCAAACTCGCCGACAATGCTTGTCAGCGTGAGGGGGATTTTATAATGACATATTTCCAATAATAGAATCTCGCGTTCGCACTCGTAGTAAAATTTGAAGCTCTTAATTGTGTCGAAAACAAGATGACAACGAGATTGTAGTGGCTGTACAAACAAGTCCTCACCCAACCAGGTGATCTGACCGTGAGTAAAAAGACTGGGGCGAGCAACAGAAAGGAATCCATTTTGTTGTATTAGTCACTTCTTTCTTTCGTTTTCTTTTATGAAATGTGTCGAAACTTTGTGAGTATGTTTGATGGTGAGAAAGACAAGTCCATTAAAGATTTGGGAACAAAATACAAAGTACTTCACCAGAAAACAACTCTTTTTGAACGAAAAATGGATTTTTACTTGACAATTAGTCCCAGTCTTTTTCAGTGATTTCGAATTACTTGGAATACTTACAGGCATGCGTCGAATGATATCCTCAAGGCTGATTTGAGCACACACACTATTGTAGTTACAAATCATTCGTCTGTAACTGCAGCTGCACTCGGCGTCATCTATACACGGCATTTTATACACTGTGGGACAATTTTGTTCCTGAAATGAAACTTGGTAAGCTTAAGAAGTGTTTACAATGGATTATATAAGCGTGATTATCATTTATTTTAATTTTCTTCGGTGATGTTCTCTGATGCATTTTCGGTGAACAATAAAGAAAATGATATGCAATAGGAAAGGATTTCATTCATTGATTATCACTGAGGCCTCGATTACACTATACCGAATTACAATCGGAGCGGCTCAAATTTTGCAGCTATCGATGCTCTGTAAAGATTTTTAATGGTAATGGCACGAAGATATATACAAAATCTGTAAGCCTAGTAAACATTTGCTGGAAGCTATTCCTCCTTAACAGCTAACGAAAATATATTTTAATGTACAGTTTTGTGGAAACACCACGTTAACATATATATGCAAAGCTTTCGGTCCGTAGGCCCGGACCGTCATCAGTGCAAAGTCTGTCAGTGCAAAGATGACGGTCCGGGCTTACGGACCGAAAGCTTTGCATATATAAATTTACGTGGTG
>JAODVQ020537141.1:0-22908 GCA_025400075.2 Phenganax stokvisi
GGACTACACCGACGACCTGAAGGCGATCGCCGTCCCCACCCTCGTGGTTCATGGCGACGACGATCAGATCGTGCGTCCGATCAACGGGCAGATCCTCAAGGCGATGATCCCGAATTCGCGGATCGAGATGTTCGAAGGCGGCGGACACCTGTTCCTGCTCACCCACGCTGATGATCGCGGAAAAAGCCGCGCAGCTCATTCTTTCGCCGAACACAAGGAGCCTCACCCCGCAGAGAGAAACGGTTCATGCAATCTGAATAGCGGCGCCACACCTGGCGCCGACAGTGGAACAACAATAAATAATCACTGTGAGGGCTACCCGATGTCAGAACATGCTCAACCCCTGGGCTCGGGCGTTGCCACTGAACAGGAGCAGGCAACAGGCGATCGCAAGAGACCTTGCCAGACCCTGGCGGCACTTGCCGGGAAGCACATGCCGTACTCCCGCCACAGAGCTGAAGAATGTTCGATCTGCGAGAGGATTCCCGGTGCTACGCGGCCAGTCGAAATCCACGTTCCGCTCAGATTAGCACCCAAGTCTTGGGCAGGAGAGCGGACTGTGATCGAAGACCTAGCGTCAATGCAGTCGGCGCTCGGGCCAGCGGCTCCCTGCGAAGGAGCCTAAAGATCGCGAACTTCGCGGCTGAGATCCTGCAGCGCCTTCTTCGCGTCGGCAAACAGCATCAGCGTGTTGTCCCGGGTAAACAGCAGGTTAGGGATTCCGGCGAATCCCGGGCTGAGGCTGCGCTTGACGACCAGCACTACTTGCGACTTGTCCACGTCCAGGATCGGCATGCCGTAGATCGGGCTGCCCGGCTCATCCCGGGCGGACGGATTCACCACGTCGTTGGCGCCCAGTATGATCGCCACGTCGGTTTCAGCGAAGAGCGGATTGATCGTGTCCATGTCGTACAACTTTCCGTACGGCACGTCCGCCTCCGCCAGCAGGACGTTCATGTGCCCGGGCATCCGGCCGGCGACCGGGTGGATGGCGTAGCGAACCTCCGCGCCGCGCGCCTCCAGCAGATTCGCGAAGTCGCGAACCGCATGCTGGGCCTGCGCTACCGCCATGCCGTAGCCCGGCACGACGGTTACGATGCGAGCCGTTTCGAAGAGCAGGGCGGCCTCTTCGGGGCTCGTGCTCTTGGTTCGGCCCGCATAGACATCGCCCTGCGGGCTGCTCGCGGCCGCTTCGCCGAGGTCACCGCGCAACACGTCCCAGAGCGACCGGTTCATGGCCTTGCACATGATCTGCGTGAGGATGAAGCCGGACGCGCCGACCAGGGAGCCGGCGATGATCAGGACGTTGTTGCCCAGCACGAATCCCGTGGCGGCCGCCGCCAGGCCGGAACATGAATTCAGTAGCGCGATGATCACCGGCATGTCGGCGCCGCCGACTGCCACTGTGAGCAGAATTCCGTACACCACGGCTCCGGCGCACAGGGCGCAGAACAGCCACAGGGCCTCGGGGTCGAGCACGTAACCCACGCCCATGCCTAGTGCTGCAAGGGCGGAGCCGTTGCTGAGGATCTGCAGTCCCAGGCCGCGCGGCTGCCAGCGCAAGATGCCTTGGAGCTTGGCCCACGCGATGAGGCTGCCGCTTAGGGTCGCGGACCCGATGAACCCAGACAGGCCGATCGACGTCTGGACCTGGATCTCGGGGACTCCCTCGACCGTTCCGGGCATGAAGGCCGCTGCGCCTGCCACCAATGCAGACGCGCCTCCCCCGAAACCGTTGAAGGCAGCGACTAGCTCGGGCATCGCCGTCATCTGGACCTTGACGGCCCAGATCACGCCGATCACCGTGCCGATAGCAACGCCGAGCGCGATCGTTTCGTAGCTGACGATCTGCCTGTCGGCTAGCGTCGCGACGATGGCGAGCAGCATCCCAGTCGCACCGAGCAGGTTGCCCCGGACTGCCGTGCGCGGCGAGGTCAGGCCCTTGAGGCCCAGGATGAACAAGATGGCGGCCAGCAGGTACGCGGCGTTAATCAGGTTGGGACCCATCTGCGGCCTACTTCTTCCGCCGGAACATGGCCAGCATGCGGTTGGTGATCAAGAAGCCGCCAACCACGTTGACCGTGGCCAGCACGACCGCTCCCAGGCCGAGATACTTGGCAACGTCGTTGTCGCCGGCACCGGCGGCTACCACAGCCCCTACGATCGTGATGCCGGAGATCGCGTTGGAACCCGACATGAGCGGTGTGTGCAGGGTCGATGGAATTTTGGTGATGATCTCGAATCCCACGAAGACCGCCAGTACGAATACCGTGACGGAGATCAGAAAAGCTTCCATGGGACCTGCCTCGCCTATGCCCCAGATGCGGCCAGCGCCGATTGCACCGCCGGATGGATCACTTCGCCACCGTGGGCCACCAGTGCTCCGCTGACGATCTCGTCGTCTCGATCCAAGTGGAGCTGGCCATCTTGGATGAGCAGCGACGCGAGGTTGAGCATGTTCTTCGAGTACATCTGGCTGGCATGCGCCGGCACCGAAGAGGGCAGGTTCAACGGTCCGTCGACGATGACACCTTCCCGCACGACGACCTCGCCCGGCACGGTCAGTGCGCAGTTCCCACCGCGTTCGGCGGCTAGGTCGACCACGACGGTGCCGGGCCGCAAGCGGTCGGTGATCGCTTCCGGCAATAGCATCGGGGCCTTGCGCCCCGGCACGGCCGCCGTAGTGATGATGGCGTCCACGCCCGCCAAGTGCGCTCCTAGCGCTTCCTGCTGGCGGCGGTAGAACTCTTTGGACTGCTCGGCGGCGTACCCTCCGCTGCCGGCGGTGCGTTCCATTCCGATATCCAGCACAACAAAAGTCGCACCGAGGCTCTCGACTTGCTCCTTGACCTCCGGGCGAATGTCGTAGCCCTCCACTACCGCTCCAAGCCGGCGAGCGGTCGCCAAGGCCTGAAGGCCGGCGACGCCCGCGCCAATCACGAAGACCTTCGCAGGCGTCAGCGTGCCCGCGGCGGTCATCATCAGCGGAAACAGGCAAGGCGCATGCTGCGCGGCCAGCAGCACCGCCTTGTAGCCCGCAATCATGGCCATGGAACTGAGCGCGTCCATGCCTTGGGCGCGGGTGATCCTGGGGATCATCTCGACCGAGAACAGTGATTGGCCGTGCTTGGCGGCGGCCTCGAGCGCCTGTGGATCGTCGAGCGGTGCGAGAAAACCCGCTACGGTCGCGGTCCGATTCACGTCCGCAGCCTCGGATGGCGGGACGCCGTTCACGGTCAATAGCAGGTCCGCCGAGGAGAACACTTCTCCGCGACCGGCGATTTCTGCGCCGGATTCGGCGTACTGAGAGTCTTCAAAGAAAGCGCTGACTCCCGCGCCCGCTTCCACAACGACCTGCGCGCCCTTCTTGGCGAGCGCTGCTGCGTCCTTGGGGACTATTGCCACCCGACGCTCGTCCGCACAGCGTTCTTTGGGTACACAAATCCTCATGACTTGGCCCGTGGGTAGGAGAGATCGGAGGGCAGCTCCGAACTTCAAGTTTGTCAGATTCGGCACACCGGTGTCGAGTTGCGCGAGGCGTCATTCCAGCCACCAGCTAGAGACCTCGATCTAGGGTCACGAACGTCACTCCGCTGGGATGGGGCGGTCGTGTTCTCTGCTAGCCTGACCCCATGTGGCGCCTACTCTTCGTCCCTCTGATTGCCCTGACGGCGTTCGGGGCCGGTGACAGTCCCGATCTGGAGGTAGTCAGCCAGATCAAGCACGAGGCCGAGAACAACAGTCAGGTGATGGAACACTTGTTCCAGCTGGTCGAAGTCTACGGGCCGCGCATCACCAATTCGAAGGGCTTCTACGACTCCGCCGAGTGGGCTAAGCGCCAGCTCGAGAAATGGGGCCTGGAGAATGCCGCGCTCGAGCCGTGGGGCCCCTTCGGGCACGGCTGGTCTCGGGAATACTTCTCCGCTCATCTGCTCTCGCCCGGGTACGAGCAGCTGATCGGCGTGCCCTTGGGCTGGAGCCCGTCGACAGACGGAAAGTTGACTGGCCAGCCGGTGCTGGCACCCCTGAAGCGGGACGGTCGGCCGTACCGGGACGAGCAGGCAATCGACGAATTCATCGTCAAGTGGAAGGGCAAGCTGTCGGGTGCGATGGTGATGATCGCGGACCTAAAGAAGGTGCGCCCGCAGTCCCGTGCCCCGCTGAGCCGCCATTCGAGCTCCGACCTGCAGGAGATGACCAAGGCCCGGCCCGCCTCCCCGCCGATCGACTATCTGGATCCCGACCTGCAGGTTCCCGAAGATCCGGCCGATAGGCGTGCGTTCTTCGTCAAGGCCCCGCGATGGTTCTTCGAGCACCGCACCAAGGAACGTCGCAGGATCCAGTCCAAGCTGAACGAGTTTCTCGTCTCCGAGGGCGTGCGCCTCGTGATCCACCCCGCCGCTCGCGGGGATGGCGGGACGATATTCCCCCCGCGATCGGGCAACTATCACGTCGATCACACCTCGCCGCCGCCGTCCATCGCGCTGACCCCCGAGCACTACAACCGCATCTACAGGCTGGTCGACAAGGGCGTAGGGGCAGAGGTCGAAGTGGAGGTGCGCACGACCTTCTACAGGGACAACCTGAACTCCGTCAACGTCGTCGCGGAGATTCCGGGACGCTCCAAGCCTGACGAGGTGGTGATGCTGGGAGGGCATCTGGACTCCACGGCCGCCGCACTGGGGGCGACTGACAACGGCGCGGGCTGCGCGGTAATGATGGAAGCGGTGCGGATCTTGAAGGTCTTGGATCTGCCGATGGAGAGGACTGTCAGGATCGCGCTCTGGGGCGGGGAGGAGCAGGGCCTGCTCGGCTCCGAAGCCTACGTGAAGCACCACTTCGCTGACCCGGGGACGATGCAGCTAAGCGACGAGCACGCGAAGTTCTCCGCCTACTTCAACGTCGACAACGGGACCGGCAAGGTTCGAGGTATCTACTTGCAGGGCAATGATCGAGTCCGCTCGACCTTTTCCCAGTGGCTCGGGCCTTTTCGCGACATGGGCGCCTCGACGGTGAGCATCAGAAACGCCGGGGGCACGGATCACCTTTCGTTCGATGCTGTCGGATTGCCTGGATTCTCGTTCATACAAGACTGGATCGAGTACGAAACCCGCACCCACCACTCGAACATGGACGGCTACGACCGGGCCCAGGCAGCGGATTTGATCCAAGCCTCGATGATCGTGGCTTCGTTCGTTTACCACGCGGCGAATCGCGAGGAGTTGCTGCCGCGCAAGCCCTTGCCCGAACCCGAGCCTTTGGAGAAGCCTGCCGCCAAAGACGGCCGCTAAGTCCGATACGGGTCCCGCCGGGAATGCTCTCCTGGCCTATCGCGGCCGCTGATAGTAGCGGCTATTCGCCGTAGCGTGCCAGAATGCCTTCCCAGTGCCCCTGGGCCTTGAGGATCAGCTCGATCACATCGCGCACTGCGCCGTGGCCGCCAGCCGAGGGCGTGACCCAGTGAGAGATCTCCTTGACTTCCGGCCGGGCGTTTGAAGGCCCGACCGCCAGGCCGGCCCGGCGCAGCAAGGGCAGGTCAGTGATGTCATCGCCCACGTATGCCACCTGCGAGTGCTCCAACCCGGCGTCATCGAGCACTTCTTCGAAGGAAGCCAGCTTGTCGGTACGGTCTTCCACCAAGTAGCGCATGTCTAGAGAGTTGGCGCGCACCCGCACGGCCAGGCCGCCGCGTCCGGAAATGATCCCGGTGTCGATGTTGACATCGCGGATCCAACGCAAAGCGATTCCGTCGTGACAGTCGAAGCCCTTGGTCTCAGCCACAGAGCCGTCTGGAGTCGGCAGGAAGAAGACCGTCCCGTCGCTGAGCACTCCGTCGCAGTCCATCAGCAGCAGGCGAACCTTGGCCGCTCGATCGAGCAGAGATTGTGGAAAATCGGGCATCCTTCCCTTATATCGCACGATCTCGAGACGACTGCGGAGAATTGCTTTGATGGCTGTCCCCGGCCGGGCACCGCAGAGCGCCAAGCTGCTGTGAGCACAGGCCAGCGACTGCTCGATTCGAGGGCGATCGAGCGCTTGCTGTCGGCAGCGGGGAACGCTTCGGTTATGATCGAAGAGTTAGCTTGCGGTGCATTGGCTTTGTCCCATGCGACGGGCGGCTGATCTCGCTGCAAGATCGATCATTCCTGCCAGACCCTGCTCTTCGTAGAGCTGCGGCAGCTCTGCCGCGGCGGCGGAACTATCGTCGGGCTGGGGAAATTCAATCACTTCGAATCCAACAGGAGACCACCAACAAGATGGCTGTGAAAGTTGCAATCAACGGTTTCGGGCGCATCGGCCGGAATGTATACCGCGCCCAGATGGGCAATCCCGGCATCAGCATTGTCGCGATCAATGACATTACCGACAAGGCGACCCTGGCACACCTTCTCAAGTACGACTCGGTGCTGGGCAACCTGGACGCTGAAGTGTCAGCCAGCGCAGACGGCATCTCCGTGAACGGAGAGTCGGTCAAGGTCTTTTCGGAGCGCGACCCGGCCCAGATTCCGTGGGACTCGGTCGGTGCCGAGATCGTAGTCGAGTCGACCGGCCTGTTCACCAAGCGCGAGCTGGCCGCGAAGCATCTTGGCGGCAGCGTCAAGCGCGTGGTCATCTCGGCTCCTGCCAAGGGTGAGGACATCACCGTGGTGCTGGGTGTCAACGATGACCAGCTCGACGATTCGCACACGGTGGTGTCGAACGCGTCCTGCACCACGAACTGCCTCGCCCCCGTAGCTAAGGTTCTGCACGACAGGTTCGGCGTGGCCAAGGCCACGATGACCACGGTCCACAGCTATACCAACGATCAGCGCACCCTGGACCTGCCGCACTCGGACTTGCGCCGCGCGCGCGCCGCAGCGCTGAACATGATCCCGACCAATACCGGCGCGGCCGCTGCCATCGGATTGGTCATGCCGGACCTGAAGGGCAAGTGCGACGGATTCGCGATTCGCGTGCCCACACCAAACGTCTCGGTCGTCGACTTGGTGGCGGAGCTGAACACCTCCGCGACCAAGGAAGAGGTCAACGATGCGCTCAAGTCCGCTGCGGAGGGCTCTCTGAAGGGAATTCTCGCCTATACGGACGAGCCGCTCGTCTCCAGCGACTTCATGCGAAACTCAAACTCGTCGATTGTAGATGGCGCGATGACTAGGGTTATCGGAGATAACATGGTCAAGGTCTTGTCTTGGTACGACAACGAGTGGGGCTATTCCAACCGCGTGGTCGACCTAGTCTCCAAGCTGGCGGCTTGAGTCTATCCGACAGGGCGGCGGATCCCGCAAGGCCGTCGCCCGTTCGCCTCGCATGAGCTACCGAACCATCAAGCAGATCGACCTGCGTGACAAGCGAGTCTTCATGCGGGTGGACTTCAATGTCCCGCTCGACAAGGAAACGGGCCGGACGATCGCGAGCGACACGCGCATCCGGATGGCGCTTCCGACCATTCGCGCCATCCTGGCGCAACGAGCCTCGCTCGTGCTCGCTTCTCATCTGGGGCGCCCGAAGGGACGGCCCAACCCAGGCATGAGCTTGGCACCGGTAGCCGATCGCTTGTCCGAATTGCTGGGGCAGCCGGTTGCCCAGGCCCCGGATTGCGTCGGACCAGAAGTCGAGACTTCGGTCGGGAGCTTGGGTCCTGGGGAGGTGCTTCTGCTGGAGAACCTGCGCTTTCATGCTGCTGAGGAGGCGAACGAGCCGGCCTTTTCGCAACAGTTAGCCGCGCTGGCGGACGTCTACGTCAATGACGCCTTTGGCGCTGCCCATCGCGCTCACGCCTCGACAGTGGGCGTGGCGGGCCTGCTCCCGGTGCGGGCGGCGGGGTTGCTCATGCAACGGGAACTGGAGTACCTGTCGATGGCCACATCCGCGCCGAGGCATCCCTACGTCGCGATCATCGGCGGAGCGAAGATCTCGGGCAAGATCGACGTGATTCGCAATCTGTTGACTGTCGCCGACAAGGTGCTCATCGGCGGTGCGATGACCTACACGTTTCTAAAGTCCCAACGCGTCGGGGTGGGCGCGTCCTTAGTCGAAGACGAGAAGCTTGACTTGGCCGCCAACCTTCTGGCAAGCGCCGGAGACCGCATCGTGCTGCCAACCGACCATGTGATTGCGGAGCAGTTCAGCGCCGAGGCTGCGACCCGCACCGTGCAGGGCAGGGTACCCGACGGCTGGATGGGCCTCGATATCGGCCCAGAGACTGCCGGGGCTTACGGAGAGCTCATTGGCAGCGCGCAAATGATCGTTTGGAACGGTCCGATGGGCGTGTTCGAACTGGCACCATTCGCGGAGGGGACCATGTCCGTGGCTCGGGCTGTAGAGCGGGCCTCGGACCATGCTGTGAGCATCGTTGGCGGTGGTGATTCCGAGCAGGCGATCAAGGCAGCCGGCGTCGGAAAGAAGATCACTCACATCTCCACCGGCGGCGGCGCGTCGCTGGAGTTCCTCGGCGGCAAGACTCTGCCGGGCGTAGCCGCACTGGCGTAGTGTGCACTAGGCTCGAACCCCCTTCAGGCGGGGCTCTGCGCGAACGCCGGGAATGCCGACTCCGGCATGCGTGCTGGCGAGAATAGCGCCGGGTCCATGCGCTTGAGATGCGGGTGCACCCGCGGACGGAATCCGAGCTGTGGCAGCAGGTCGCGCTCGACTTCAACGCCAGGGGCGATCTCTTCCAGGATCAGGCCGCCTTCATCCAAGCGGAAAACGGCCGCCTCGGTGACGTAGAGCACCTGTTGGCCCGTCCGCCGGGCGTAGTCTGCGCTAAACGTGACTTGGGCGACTTGGTCCACGACCTTCGGCGCCCCGTGCGCCAGGAACCTCAGTCCCCCATCGTCTATCGATGTCTTGGCCCGGATCGAGAGGGTGCCGCAGAAGACGACCTTGTCGGCTTTCTGGACGATATCGATGAATCCTCCGACGCCGATGATCTTGGAACCGATCTTGCTGACGTTGACATTGCCGGCGCGGTCGATCTGCAAGAACCCCAGAAAGGTCTGATCCACACCACGCCCGTGGTAGAAGTCAAACATGTGACCGGTCTCTAGGATGGCGTCGGGATTGTAGACCGCGCCGAAGTCTAGGCCGCCGGCCGGCACGCCGCCGAATTGACCGTGCTCGATGGTTGCGGTCACTTGGTCGCCAATGCCTTGTTCGCGGGCTACCGCGATGACTCCGTCTGGTATGCCAAATCCTACGTTAATTATGGCTCCCCGGGTGAGTTCGGCAGCGGCACGCCGGGCGATCACTTTGCGGGGTCCGAACGGCAGGACGGGAAAGTCGTCCTCCGACATGCGCGCCTCGCCGCAGTAGGACGGGTCGAATTCCGTCTGGTAAGTCTGGCCGTGGCCTTCGTCCACGACTAGCACGTCGACGAAACAGCCCGGAACGCAAACGTTGCGCGGGTCGAGCGAGCCCGCGGGCACGATTCGGCGGACGACGGCGATGGTGGTTCCGCCCGATGCCCTGGCCGCCTGGGCTAGCGCGCAGTTGTGCCATAGCCCGGCCTCTTGACGCATCGACAAGTTTCCGTGCTCGTCCGCTTGCCACGCTTGGATCAGTGCCACATCCACGGGGATGGTCTTGTAGAACAGCCATGGCTTGCCGTCGATTTCGGTGTATTCGACTAGGGCTTCGGTTGCCTTGGCGTTGAGCTGGCCGCCTTCGAGCCTTGGATCCACGAATGTGTCCAAGCCGGCATGCGAGTACCAGCCCGGGCTTCCGGCCGCGGCGCAGTGGAACAGCTGCACCATCACTCCGGCTGGCAAGCAATAGGCGGCAAAGCGATTCTCCGCCGCAAGTTGCGCCATCGCTGGCGCCATCGACCAGTGGCCGCCGATCACGCGCCGGTACATGGCTGGGTCAGCCATCTGTTGCAGGCCTTTGGTTTGCTGATCTCCCACGCCGAAGGGGTGGAGCAGGGTCAGGTCGGTCGGAACGCCTGTCGTGCGGTGGCGCTCGCCCAATTCGCGCAACAGTACGTCGGGAATCGCGTGCCCGGCACCTGAGCCGCCAATGGCGACTGAAGCGGCAGAGGGAACACGACGCACCGCGTTGGCCGCGGATTCGACTGGCTTCACATGGGACAGACGGCCTGTGCGCATCGTTTGAGGGTCTTAGGGTCGCTCGCTCGCGTCTCCGCGACATGCCAGCCCTGCCCGGCCGCAGCGGAGGGCGATTCGTCCCATCGTAAACGCATTGCGCATTCCGTCCCGGTATCAGGCGTGGAGCGCTCGTGCGGGTGCTGCCAGGTCAGGACGGCTTGCGAGCGACCAGTTGGTGCATCCGCGCATGTCCGACCATGACGGTCGGGTCACGGTCGACCTTCCGCATGTCGGAAAGGCACTTGTCTAGTTCGGCAGGTGACGAAGAACTATTCAGCAGAGACGGCCTTGCCTCGGAGAATGACCAAGTCCAATAGCCTTTTTCCTCGCCGCCTAGGAAATGGCGCTGGTAGGCGTCGGCTCGCTGCACTTCCAAGCCAATCGAGAGCGCGCTCAGGGCCAGCTTGGTGCCGAAACGGAAGTCGAGCGAAAGCGAATCGGCCAACTGGAGGATGCGCTTGACGCCTTCCGTGTAGGCTGGCGTTGGCGGCTCGGAGTAGATCGTCTTGAGGTCCGGCTCCTCGCACACAAGAACGCCGCCCGGCTTGAGGCAGGCAGCCATGGTGCGCATAGCGGCTACCGGTTGGCTGAGGTGTGACAGCAGAAAGCGGCAGTAGGCGAAGTCGAAGGCGCATCCGGGCGGGGCACTGTCGTAAATGCTGCCCTGCCGGAATTCGACATCCTCGATGCCCGCTTCGCGGGCGAGGCGGGAAGCCTCGGCCACGTGGTCTTGGCTGAGATCGACGCCAGTAGTCCGCGCTCCCCGGGTAGCGGCCCAACGGGAAACGCAGCCTAGCCCGCAACCGAACTCGACGAGCGTCTTGCCGGGGCACAGCCCGGCATCAAGCAAGACCGTGTGGCTGAACGGATCATGGAGCCTGCACAGCAACCGCAGGCGCTCGTGGCCGTCTCGCCCGGAAGAGAGGATATAGTTGCTGCCAGGCCGCTCCATCACGGCCATACGTCGTCAAGTAGGGCCGCTAAGCGGACTGCGGACTTGGCCAAGCGCTCGATCACGATCTGTGTCGCTGATTGCAGCGCCTCTCCCTCCAGCACCGTCCTGTCTTCTGCGCTGACCGCTGGATATACCTTGCTGGCTGCGATCTGATGGTTCTCCCAGGTCCAATCTCGCAAGGTGCCGCGAGTCCAGGCATCCCTGTCCGCAGAGAGAATATGCTGCCGCACCTGCTGCAATACCTCCTCTTCGGATCCCAAGCTGGCGAGCAGGCCCCGTTCCCACGCCTCATGCAGGGTCATCTCGTTGCCATCGAGCACCACCGCCATGTCATCTTTGCTGTCTCCGGGCGGATAGCCGCTCAACAGCGGCTGATGCAAGTCAGCGGTTAGGTTGACGAGCATCTTGAATGCATCCTGGGACTCTTCCTTGGGCCTAATGGATAGGCGCACAATGCCGATGCAGTCGCGGATCTTCACCGTGATGCAGTCGCCGACCGGGCAGTCACGTTCCAGGTCGACGCTCTCTGCGCCCTTCGGGATCGTGATGGCATGCCAGGCATCGGTCTCGGGACGCTCTTCGACGATCTGGTTGGCCCAGGTGGCGATGTCCACTAGGCGGACGTCGGGCCCGAGCAGGTATCCGACACGTCTCTTGGCGTTGTCGCTGAGGTGTTCTTCCGCTGCCAGCGCGACGATACGGTGGCCTTGCTCGCTCCAAGCGAGGGTGGAGGCACACGCTCCCAGCAGGCCTGCGATCAGCGCCACGGTCCTTCGTGGAGCAAGATGAGACATGCTTGTAGGATAGTGCCTGCGGCACGATGCGCCGCAGTGCGCCGAACGGCGCTACGGTCCTCGAGAGAGCCTCCATGACGGCCGCAGACATCGCTGCATTGGTGCGGGGCGAACTTGTAGGCTCCGCGACGGTCGAGGTCCGTTCCGGGCAGACGCTGGAAAAGGCCGGCCCGGACCAGCTTGCGTTCTGGCAGCGCAAGCACGAGAGCGAGCTCTTGCCGGCTACCAATGCGGGTTGTGTCATGGTCGATCCGGGGACATCGGCAGACGGCCGAACCATGATTCGGGTAAAGGACCCCCGTCGGGCATTCGCACGCGCACTCCGGGCGATCATCGGGACCGATCAAGTCGCAGCGGGGATCGATGCGTCGGCGTCAGTGGACGCTGGCGCAGCGCTGGGTCCCGGAGTGGCGGTCGGACCCCTGGCGGTCGTTGAACGGGGCGCTTCCATCGGGGAGGGCTCAGTGATTGGCGCGCACGCATACGTGGGCCGAGGCGCGGTCCTGGGACGGGACTGCCGCCTGCATTCCGGGGCCAAGGTCCGAGGCAACGCGCGCTTGGGGGATCGGGTGGTCTTGCACAGTGGGGCAGTCATCGGATCGGACGGTTTCGGACTGGTGTTCGAGGACGACCACTACGAGAAGTTCCCGCAGGTCGGCGGTGTCCAGATTGGCGACGACGTAGAAATCGGGGCGAACTCTTGCGTGGACCGGGGCGCGCTGGACGACACTCGCATCGGCGCGGGTACGAGACTGGACAACTTGGTCCACATCGGCCACAACTGCCAGATCGGCCGCCATGTCGTGATGGCGGCACAGGTCGGGCTTTCCGGCGGGGTGGTCGTCGAAGACTACGCTGTGCTGGCCGGGCAAGTGGGGATCGGTGACCGAGCTCGCGTGGGCGCCCAGGTGCAGCTGGGGGGGCAGGCGGGCCTCTTGCCTGGCAAGCAATTGGAAGCTGGCGGGTCGTATTGGGGCACGCCGGCGCGCCCTCTGAAGGAACAGCTTGTGCGCCAGGCGTTGACCAACCGTCTGCCAGAGCTATTCAAGGAACTCAAGCGGCTGAGGGCAAAGGTCGAGGAGCTTGAAGCATCGTGAGGAGTGTCGTCATCGGGGGCAACAGTCGCGAAGTAGGCAAGACTTCGCTCGCGGCGTCGCTGATCGCGGCCACGCGCGAACTGCAGTGGACTGCCGTGAAGCTGACGCAATTCGGGCACGGCATCTGTTCCCGCGACGGAACGCCGTGCGACTGCGCGGTGGAGAATCCTCTGTGCCCCTACGAGATTACGGCCGAGACAGGCGAGCCCGCGGACACTGACTCGGCCAGAATGCTTGCCGCCGGAGCGGCGAAGGCGCTGTGGGTGCGAGTGGCGATGGGGCAATTGCCTGTCGCCATGCCCGCAATCCGCGAAGCCCTGGCCGAAGCCGAGAATGTGCTGTTCGAATCCAACAGCATCGTCGACCACCTGCCTCCTGATGTGTATCTGTCGGTCTTGAATCCCGATATCGCCGATTGCAAGCAGAGCGCGGCGCGTCTGGCGGCGGCCGCCGATGCGTTCGTGCTCACCGGAAGTAGATCTTCCCCTGAGTTGTGGGAGGGATTCGAGCCCAGCTTGCTGCACCGCATGCCGGTATTCGAGGCCCGGCCGCCGACGTATTGCACGGACGAGATCGTCGGCTTTGTGCGTCAGCACTTGCTCGAGGCAGCAGCGAAGGAGACACACAAGCCATGATCAGAATCCTGACTCTTGCAGCTATGTTTGCCTGCGCCTGCGCGGTTGCTGAAGGGCGACCGAACATCGTGTTGATCTTGGCCGATGACTTGGGCTGGAATGACGTTAGCTATCACGGCGGCGATATCCCGACACCTAGCATCGACCGCATTGCGAGCGAAGGCGTTGAGCTGGATCGCTTTTACGCCTGTCCGATATGCTCCCCAACCCGGGCCGGCCTGATGACGGGACGCTATCCGATTCGCTTCGGCATGCAGCGGGCCGTCTGCCGACCGTTTCTCGAGGTCGGGGTCCCGGCGGCGGAGGAGACATTGCCGGAGATGCTGGCGAGGGCGGGCTACAGGCAGCGCGGCATTGCTGGCAAGTGGCACATCGGACACGCGTTTCGGAGGTTTCACCCGCTGAATCAAGGCTTCACGTCCTTCGTGGGCCACTACAACGGGAACATCGACTACTACACGCACTTCCGAGAGGGCCAGCTGGACTGGCATCGAGGCTTCGAGTCGAACGCTGACGAGGGATATTCCACGGATTTGATCGCCGACGAGGCGGTCAGATTCGTCGACGAGCACGCGGCTGCGGGGCCGTTCTTCCTGTATGTGCCGTTCAATGCCCCGCACACGCCGCTGCAGGTGCCGGATCAATGGCTGGCGGGGTTCTCTGCGGTGGAGGACGAGGAGCGCCGAATCTACATGGCGATGGTGGCTTCGATGGACGCTGCGATCGGCCGCATCCTCGAAGCACTGCAGCGTAACGGCGTGGAAGACGACACGCTGGTTTGGTTCGCGAGCGACAACGGTGGTCAGGCGCTGGCCGACAACGCACCCTTGCGGGCAGGGAAGGGCACGGTCTACGAGG
Source organism: Phenganax stokvisi (assembly GCA_025400075.2). Lineage (NCBI taxonomy): Eukaryota > Metazoa > Cnidaria > Anthozoa > Malacalcyonacea > Clavulariidae > Phenganax > Phenganax stokvisi. Next base: position 14,440 of record JAODVQ020537141.1, read on the forward strand.
GCGGGACCAGGGTCACGGCGGCGTTGCGCTGGCCGAACGGGGTAACTGGCGGGGGCCGCAAGGTCACAGGACTGATGAGCTATCTGGATGTGCTTCCAACGTTACGCCGGGTGGCGGGCCTTGGCGCATCCGAGGGGCCAGGAGAGCCGCTGGACGGCGAGGATGTCTTCGATTTGATCGTGGGCACGGAGCCAGACAGGAAGCGGCGATTCTTCTCGTACCACGAGCGCTACGGGGACGAGCAACTGGCCCTGATCGACGGTGATTGGAAGATCGTGCGGCGCGGTGCACCGATCTTGGGACCGAACCCCGCCGACGCTCCTCCGCCGCAACTGCCGGACCGGCAAAGACAGGTCAGGCCGGTGACTGTAGAACTTTTCAACCTCACGACAGACCCGCTCGAAAAGGTCGATCTTGCGAAGCGCGAGCGTGAGCGGACCCAGCAGATGCTGACCGAACTCAAGGCGTTCCGGGCCATCCGCCCAGATGGCGGCGTGCCACCGATGACCGCGCCTACGCCCGAGGGCTGGGCAGCTCCTGAGCGGTGGAAAATGGCTGAGTGAGTGTCGATCGGCACGGTCGGCAGCCGTTCGATTCAGTCCGGCCGGCAAGCCCATTCGAAACGGCCTGAGCTTGACTCCGATGCGCCTGGGTGCTATCGTCGGAGTGCGGGGTGGAGCAGTCTGGTAGCTCGTTGGGCTCATAACCCAAAGGTCGAGGGTTCAAATCCCTCCCCCGCAACCACTTAGCTCCGATATTTTCCCATCTCGTGCCGGTCCTATACTCTCGGTTCCGCACAGCATTTGGACGGAAAGACGCTTGGTTCGGGGCGGCCGAACCGTTGACGCTTTGACGCCCCTTTACGCCGCCTGAACAAGCCCGCGAAATTGCCCGAATCGGCCCCGATAGCTCCTCAGAGGGCTCTGCCGTGGCGCCTAGCGACTTCTCGCTCGGTCGCTCCACGGTACCCTCGTTCGCGACAGCAATCTGGCAAGACAGAGCTAAGCGCTAGAATCGAGCCGTCGCGCAGCGAGACCGCTCCCGATCTCGTCCCCAGCAATGGGCGTCGAGAGAAGTGCTCCATGGCAGTTCCCCAAGACATCCACTCGAATGCCAAGCCCCACCGGCTGCTTGCGCTAGCGGGCTTCTGCCTCATGTTCGCGACCTTCTGCTTCCCCGCCGCCGAGCAAACCAAGCCAAACGTCCTATTCATCGCCGTAGACGATCTCAACCATTGGGTCGGCCACCTGGGCGGTCATCCTAATTCGCTCACCCCAAACATTGACCGCCTTGCCGCGCGAGGGGTCTCGTTCGCACGCGCCTACGCTTCCGCACCACTCTGCAATCCCTCGCGCGTCAGCTTGATGACCGGCATCACCCCCGCACGCTCTGGCGTCTACGGCAACATGGAGAAACTTCGCACCCATTTGCCCGATGCCGTCACCCTCCCCCAACACTTTCGCGACCAGGGATACATCGCCAAAGGCGGCGGCAAGATCTATCACAGTCGAGACGCCTACGATGAGGCGTCTTGGGATCAATACTTCTCCGCAAGCTCCGCCAAACGGCCCACAACGCCACGCCCCGAGAACGCCCCGGACAATATGTGGGTCAACTGGGGCCCCACGCCCCTGGCAGATCCAGACATGTTCGATGCGCAAATCGCCGATCAGGTCATCGCCGAACTCGGCCAGACGCACGACAAACCCTTCTTCATCGCCTACGGCCTCACCAAGCCCCACATGCCCTGGGTCGTCCCGGAAGAGTATTTCGACCTACACCCCCTCGATTCCGTCTCTCTGCCATCTGTGATCGAGAGCGATCTAGCCGACATCCCACCCTTCGGGCGCAAGCTTGCCGCTGAAGTCTACGATCCTTCCGGCGCCAGAAACTTCGCCCACCCCGGCGGCGACCATGCCTCCATCCTCAAGCACAACCAGTGGAAGCACGCCGTACAAGGCTATCTCGCCACCATCAGTTTTGCCGACGCACAGATCGGCCGCGTGCTCGATGCGCTCGATCGCTCTCCGCATGCTCGCAACACCATCGTCGTTCTCTGGGGCGATCACGGCTGGCACCTCGGCCAAAAGCAACACTGGCGAAAACACGCACTCTGGGAAGCCAGCACACGCACCACACTCGTCATCGCCCTCCCCGAGAACTCACTAGTCGCCAAGCAACGCGGCGTCCAATGCGATCGCGTCGTCAGCCTCATCGATCTCTACCCCACTCTGCTGGAACTGGCTGGCTTGACCCCGCTCCCTGGTCTCGATGGGCAATCCATCGCCCCGCTCTTAAGTGATCCATCTCTCGCCTGGACACGGCCCGCACTCACCACCTACGGCCAAAACAACCACTCGCTGAGATCCGGCCGCTACCGCTACATCCGCTACCACGATGGAACCGAAGAACTCTACGATCACGATTCCGATCCCAACGAATGGAACAACCTCGCCCATCAATCCGTAACCTCCCAGCACCGCGCCGTGATCGACGCGTTGGCTGAACACCTGCCGTCAGAAAATCGACCGCAAGCGGTCTATGAATAGCTTTGCGGTGTCGGATCCTAGGCTGATCGAGCACTAAGGTGCCCGGATCTCGCAATGAGTATTCTCCGCGCCATCGGGTGCTTATTCGACGTGCCTGATCTGAAGCGGCGCCCGGGGGACTTCCTGCCAGGGCAATTCCGGGCGGACGCCCCATACGTGAGCGCGAGCCGGGTCATAGTGCGGGTTTGAAGTCGGCAGGCGAGCTCCGACCGCCAGTCGCCAAGCGTCGAGCCGCCTGGCAAGCTCCTCGACTCGTTGCGGCTCGTTCTCGGCCAGGTCGGTCTCCTCTGCCAAGTCCGCTTCGAGGTCGTAGAGCTCTCGACGGTCGCCTTCGTAGAACTCGAGCAATTTGTAGCGGCCGAGTCGAATGGATGATGCCGGTGTCGAGTGATGGTACGCCGGATAGTGCCAATAGAGTGCACGATCTTCGATGAGGGCGCCGTTGGCGAGGTTCGGTTTCAGCGAGACGCCGTCGAGGACATGATTGTCCGGCGGTTCGACGCCGGCGAGATCGAGAAACGTCGGCAGTAAATCCGTCGTAAGAACTGGTTGTTCTTCGACCGCTCCTTCGCGAAAGACACCTGGCAGGGAAGCGATAAAGGGGATCCGGATTCCGCCCTCGTAGAGTGTTCCTTTTTCGCCTCGCAGAGGTTTGTTCGAGGTAACGACCGGGCCGTCGCCGTGATAGACCCGAATCAAGCCTCCGTTGTCGGAGGCGAAGAACACGGCTGTGCGGTCGTCGAGGTTCAGTTCTCGTAGCGTGACCGCGATCAAGCCAACAGATTCGTCCACCGTTTCGACCATGGCGGCGTAGCGCGGGTCGATTCTTGCGCCGGTTCCGCCGATGCGCTCCTTGTACTTCGCGATCAAATCTGGACGCGCCTGCATCGGGATGTGAACCATCGAGTAGGAGAGGAATACGAAGAACGGCCCTCCTCGATGGGCCTTGATGAACTTGACGGCCTGCGCCACCTGCGGCCCGATCCCCTTGTAGGGGTTCTGACGGGCGAACTCATCTTCCGGTGTTCTCGGCCGGTCGTCTTCTTGCAACGGCGGCGGGTGGGCAAAGCCAAAGGCCACGGCTGGGGACTTCGGCCCGATGCCGGGCGGCATGGTGAAGCTATCGAGGTCGTGGGGACGATTTCCGAAGCCCAAATGCCACTTGCCAATCAGGGTCGAGACGTAGCCAGCGCGGGCCAATTCGGGTGCCAACGTCGGCGTGCTGGTTGGCAATGCATAGGCGTTCGGTGGTGGGGTGAGCTTCGCCCAGGGCCGCCGATGGGGCCGCGTGAGCATCGGCATGCCAATGCGTGCCGGATGCTGGCCAGTCAGCAGGCTCACCCGGGTCGGAGCGCAAACCGGAGCGGCCGAATACGCGTCGGTGAATCGCACGCCGCGGCTCGCGAGCCGGTCTATATTCGGTGTGTCGATGTACCTATTCCCGTAGCAGGATAGGTCGGCCCAGCCAAGGTCGTCGACAAAGATCAGAACGAAGTTCGGCGGTTGCGCGGGCAAAGCCGCCGGCTGGAACATAGCGACCAGTCCGATGAATGCCCACTGGACGATCAGTCGCATCCCCAGGCCCTCCAAGATCTCGCGATTCTAACGCGTTGTGGTGCGAAGTTCACGAAGAGTTTGGTTCTCTTGTCAGCAGCCGTACCGACCGGTTCGCCGCCGTCGTGGCTCTCGTTGCATCTCGCTTCGGTGAAGCCCGTTGCGCCGGAGCCGCGTGCTCGGCTACGATCGACGCGTTGGGATCGCCAAGACGGGAGTCCCAGACGGAAAGTCGCGCCGGCGGCCTCGTCATCCGGCCACCAGTCGGGCCGGTAGCGGGGCCGGGACATCGACCGACCGCTGCCCATGCGCTGCAAATTGACACTAGGGAGCGGACATAGGGTCCTGGGCGCGAGGCTTTGGATTCTGACCGCGCTGACAGGCGTCGTCTGTTTTGCCGCCGGCTACACGGCCGAGGCCGTCGAGGCGGGTGGGGCCCACTTCCTCGACGCCTGCTCCGCCTGCCACGGAACGAACGGCGAAGGCGGCCGCGGCCCCAGCTTGGTCGACGGTCGCGCAGTCAGGCGTGCCGACGACGATCAGTTGTTCATTTCCATCCAGCAGGGCGTGCCCGAAGCGGACATGCCGCCGTTTCCGCTCCCTGACGAACAGATTTGGAACCTCGTCGCCTTCGTTCGCAGCCTGAGCGCGCCAGCGGTCGAGTCGAAAGTGGAGGGGGACATCGCCGCCGGCGAAGCGCTGTTCTTCGGTGCGGGCGGCTGCGTCGAATGCCATCGGATCCGCGGTCGGGGCGGGCTCCTCGGACCGGACCTCTCCGTCATCGGCTCGGGCCGCCGCATCGATCAGATCCGCGAAGCGCTGCTCGACCCGAACGCTCGCATCACCCGCGGTTTCGAAGCGGTAACACTCGACGGAAACATTCGAGCCGTGGTCAAGAACTACTCGAACTTCTCCGCGCAAGTCCTTGATTCCTCTGGACGGCTGCACTTGCTGCGCGGCGACGAGCTCGAGCGACTGCGCTTCGAGGCCAAGTCCTGGATGCCCCGGGACGCAGCGACTCGCCTCGCGGACAATCAGGTACGCGACTTGGTCGCGTACCTCAGCCGACAGACCTCTCGATAGATGCGACTCCTTCTCTGCGCTCTCGTACTCTCCGCCGCGGCGATCGGTCAGATCGACGAGGCAGCCATTCTCGAAGGAGCGGGCGACGACTGGCTCACGTACTCGGGCGACTACGCCTCGTTGCGGCACAGCTCGCTCGATCAGATCAACCGCGACAACGTCGGCTCGCTAGTGCCGAAGTGGGTCTATCACGTCCCCGGCGCACGACGGCTCGAGACGACTCCGCTTGTCTACGACGGGGTAATGTACCTGACCAACACGAACGAGCTACACGCGCTCGATGCCGGAACCGGCCGCCGGATTTGGAGCTACCAGGCTGAAGCCCCGCGCAGGGCCCAGAACCGCGGGGCGGCGCTGTGGGGAGACGCCGTGTTCTTTTTGGCCGCCGACTGTCACTTGGTAAAGCTCGATCGGCTCACGGGAGCGCTGATCTGGGAGCGCGAGTACGCCTCGTATGAGGAGGGCTACTATACTTCGCTCGCTCCGCTGATCGTGAAAGGCCAGGTGTTGGTCGGCACGGCCGGCGGAGGGACCGGACAGCGCGGGTTCGTGGCGGCACTGTCGACCGACACCGGCGACGAGATTTGGCGCTTCTGGACGGTTCCGGCCGAAGGCGAGCCGGGTTCGGAGACTTGGGGCGGATTCCCGTCAAAGTGGGGAGGCGCTCCCACTTGGACCACCGGCTCCTACGATCCGGAGCTGAACCTGATCTACTGGCCGACCGGCAACCCCTGGCCTGACTTCTACGGTGGCCGGAGGCGTGGCGACAACCTGTACTCCAACTCGGTCATCGCGCTCGATGCGGATACCGGCGAGATGAAGTGGTACTTCCAGTTCACTCCGCACGATACCCACGACTGGGACGCCAACGAGCAACTCGTCCTCGTCGATCGCGAGTACAAGGGCGAGATGCGCAAGCTGATGTTGCACGCCGACCGCAATGGTTTCTACTACTTGCTCGATCGCGAGACGGGCGAGTACCTGCAGGCGACGCGGTTCGTCGAGCGCCTCGACTGGGCGACCGGGATCGATGAGAACGGGCGGCCCATCGAGGTTCCCGGCCTCGAGCCGACGCCGGCCGGAGTGAAAGTCTGCCCGTCCGTGCGCGGGGCGACGAACTGGATGTCGCCATCGATCAACCCCGAGATTGGGCTGCTCTACGTCGTCACTCTCGAGATGTGCGACATCTATACCGGCTCGGCCAAGGAACCCGTGCCATCGAGCGGCTTCCGCGGTGGGGGTAGCCGCCAAATCCCCTCGGAGCCTGGGCAGTTCTACTTGCGGGCGCTTGACTCCCTGACCGGAGAGATTCGCTGGGAGTACAAGATGACCGGCCCGGCGACGATGTGGGCCGGCACGGTCTCCACTGCAGGCGGTCTCGTGTTCACCGGCGACGACGATGGCGCGCTGGTGGCGTTGGACGCGCGAACGGGAGAAGCGCTTTGGCACTTCTCCATGGGCAACACGCTCTACGCCTCGCCGATGACGTTCACCGCCGACGGCAAACAGTACGTGACCATCGCGACGGCGAACGACGTGTTTACGTTCGGGCTGTTCAGCGACTAGCGCATCCCAACTTTCCATGGGCCCAGCCCGTCAGCAGAGAGCCATGGACGGAAGTTCACGTTCACAGGTGCTTCGCGCTGGCAGCGGTCGATGCCTTGTAAGGTGGCGCTACCTCGGTGTCGTGAGAACCCGGTGCGCAGGAGTCGACGAGCAGGCACGCCCTCCCGGCCGCGACTCCTGAGCGGAACCAGCCAGTCCGATCAGCCGGGCTTGCCTTTCCCCGGCAATGCGGCAACGCACACCGCGCCAGCCACGCCGATCGCGAACACGACCGCAAGAGCCAGGTTGTAATTTCCGGCGCTGTCATGCATGGCGCCGACGAAGAACGGCAGGGTGGCCTGCCCGACTTGGCCAAACGGCCAAACAATGCCCATGACTCGCGCCAGCGTGCCGGTTCCGAACAGTTCGGCAGCCACCAGCGGAATCAGCATGTAGTTCGCCCCGAGGCCGAGGCCGAACGCAATGCCGAACACGTACGTCATTGACGGCTCGTCGATCACGTAGAGGAGGGGAACCGGCAGAGATACTAGGAGATAAGCGGCGACCATGACCCGCTTCTTGCTGAAGCGATCTGCCAGCCACCCCGTGATGACCCGCCCTGCGAGGCCCGAAGCCATGATCACAAACGTGGTGTCAGCCACGAGGGTCGCGGGAAGGTCGGCGTCTAGGAACAGCAGCTTCATGTGCTGGTTGACGGAACCGATCGCCGCGATGCTGAGGAACGAGCCGACGGCAATCAGCCAGAATGGCCAGAGTTGCAGGAGTTCACCGAACGTCAACGATCCGGATGTCGCCTCGCGCACCACGTCCGACGCCGGCTCTGGGCTCAATCCCATGTCCGACGGCCTGTCGCGCAAGACGAACAGCGCGACAGGCACGACCAGAAGGATGAGCAGGCCTATGATTTGCAGCGCGGCACGCCACCCGTATGCTTCGATCAACGGTCCGGCAATGAACTTCTGGGACATCGCGCCTCCGATACCGAGACCCAGATAGGCCAGCGCCATGGCCTTGCCACGGTTTCGATTGAACCAGTTGGCCAACAGGACTTGGCTGGGTACGGGTCCTGAGTACACGAACCCTACCATCAGCAAGCACCATGCGACGCGGTAGAACGCCAGCGAGCCCTGCACCAGGCCCAGACAGTTAAGCGCGACAGCGAATGTCACCGCGCCGAACATGATGAGCTTGCGCGGGCTGAAGCGGTGCACGAGCAGTCCCCCCAAAGGGAGGACCAGAAGGGTGGAAATGAAGAAGCCAGACGTCGTTTCGGCGCGGTCCCAGCCGAACTCCTCGATGTAGTGGTCGTAGAAGAACGGCATGGCGTACATCGGCATGCCAACGGTCATCGCGAGTATGACGAAGCAGGAAGCGGCGATGAACCAGCCGTAGTACGGCCTGTCTTGCATGCGATGGATCCCCTCTATCCCCCCGCCCCCGGATGCCTCGACCAGTCGCTATCAGCCAGAGACGGGGCTAGGGAGAAGCCTTCCCGCGGGACCGGGACGGGCACTGGCCTAGGCCAGCCCACCGGCTTGGACGGCAGGCTCCAGAACGGAAGAGTCGGCCCGCCTCGCGGAAGAATGCGCCTTCAGCATCCTCATGAATTCCGGCATGTACAGGTGCTGGTCGAACCACCCCCGGCCGCTGACCATGTTCCCGGACCGCACACAGCCCTCGTCGACAAAGGTCGCGCCGCAAACCTCGACGTCGAACT
>JAODVQ020537244.1:0-22894 GCA_025400075.2 Phenganax stokvisi
TTTGCTTTTAAATAGTATTGTCCCAGGTGTTCAATTTGAATGTTTGGATTCATGCATCAGTTCTAAAAATCGGAAGTTGTGCAAATTATAACTCACACACTCCATCCCGAACGTGTCTCTTATTGCAGCGTTCGAATCGGTCCCACATTCCCTTCGGCGATGGGAACATTTCAATAAAAGCACTGCTAGAAGCCGTTGTTGAATTTAAAAACATTGTTGAATTTCAAGCTTAGCGCATAGAGTGTTATTTCGGTACGTTATTGCTGCCGCTCATTGGCGCGCAGCACACTATTCTTGACATCGCGTGTCTCCAGAGTCCACCCGGCCCATTCTTCCACACGACCTATATACTGTCGAAATCTCGAAGACAAATGCTGGCATGCCGTTTGCCGTGTGGCATTCCTGTGGTTTGAAAAATTTATATCGTGTCAGTTAGCAAGCAACCAATGGAATTCACTTTCGCCCATTTTAACACCACAGAATGATTTAATATACATCACAGCAACGACATGTTACAAACCATTTGCATAAATATTTCCATCAACAGAGTTCTATTTCCATAGAATTCTTTTTATATTCTATATTGCATAGTGGTATTAATGCGTTGTGTGTATACGTAGTAATGAAACTCTCTTCGAAGCTTGCGGGCGTGCTATCTTATCAGTTTATAAACTAAGGCAAACACGCCATCAAAAGGACATGCTCAATTACCGTGAAACGCACATGCTTTCATGAAGCGCAAAATTTGCAAATGCTTATGTATCTTTTATTTTATTCTGAGTTGAAAGCTATGAAAACGAGGAAACAATAACGATTAGGTTTAAGAAGCTCGGTTATTCAACATATTAAATCTACACACAAATTATATATACTTATGCTGTGCATTCTACAGGCTGCATTGTGCGGAAGTACAATAATTGTTGCTGGACAGATCGCAGCATTTTCCTTGCGATAGTAACTCCTAGTAGTAAGATTATAACGGATGTCTAGTGCGTTTAAAAGGAAAAAAAGTTAGAAAAGAAGCCTTGAGCAAGAAATTCTCGTTGCCCGAGCGTGCGATTTTCTGGTCAAAAACAAAAATCGCGGGCTCGGAAAAATTGTGGGCATCGCAATCTCGTTCTCAGGGTCTTCGTTAAACGCAGGATTTTTCTGTTACCTTCCGGCGTTCCTAAATGTCAGCGGAGTTTCATGAGATAAAACAAGTTGCTTGTCATCTTGCGCAATTCCAGATTCGCATTACTTGGAGAGCCTTGCTTAGTTCTGTCAGCTTCTTTTCCCAGAGAAGTATTTGCAAAACTTGAACATTAAATACCAAAACAACCTGCTTGACTTCCCCTTCAACGCTTGGATGTAATATAAAGAACACATTTACAAACTTGAAAACGTTTCCTATGTGAAGTCACATGAAAGCATGCATAATGAAGTGGAGCCCGATTATTCTGCAGCTTACGCGATCTTTTATACTAGCTGTATTTTTTAAAATGGAGTGAACGAAAAACCCAAGTTTTTGTGTCAGCGAGTTTGGTCGGATATGGCTTCTGTTTTGTTGCAGTTTGCAAAGTGAGATTCGACCTCTCATAAAGACGACTTTGTTTTTTTGTTTGCGTATTTTTTTGCAGGTTTTAAAACATCTGATTTATTTTAATCAACTTTTTCTAACGTATTTCCTAACCGGCGTCTAAACGGACCATAGTTTCAGTCAGTTATAATAGCTTTTATCGCTAATTACATCATAAGCTGTCACTAAATGTATTCCTTAAGTGGCTATGATCATTCGCTGTTAAATTATATGCAGAATGCTGCAGATACGTTCAAGTGACCCCATGGTGCAACTGTGTACCTAGCAACTTTTGGGAAAACTTTGGCAAGCCTGTTTGAGATGTACCAGAACCTTTACATTGTTTGACTTCAAAGAATCGCTCACCTAACCTTGGCGTATCGTGGACTCCTAGAATGAAATGAACTCGATGATGGCAATGTTATTTGAATGATTACCTTTACAAGACGTAGTAAAATCACATTAATTATGCTAGTCCAAATAACAGAATTTTAAAAGCTGTAACTTCAGCAGAAGATTTAATATTATGGCTGTAGCAGAAAGAGAGGAATTACTAACTTCTAATACTTCGTACGGAGCAAGTTCATCATGTCATGATACATCATCGCAATATTCCAGTTATTTAACGATTGAGGAGTCCGAAAATCAAAGTAGAATCGGTCATTACCCTTCAAGTGACCTTATCAGTAACCATGACCAACTCCTTACTATCAGTGAAATTAAAAGAGAAATTCGCAAAGCTAAGTTTGGGGCTATACTAACACTTATTGTAACTGTTTTGTTTACAATCTTAAGTTTCGTTGCCTCAGAGGAGTCCGATAGTGCGGCTGCATTTGGGTTTGCATTCGAGTCCCTACTCGCAGGTCTAGCTTCATGTATAATCCTATGGCGATTCTCGTCCGTAAAAGAACTGGAAAGGCGAAATCGTATACGAGAGGTGATTGCGCTGTTCGTCATCACTGCTTCGTTGATTACATCTGGAGTACTGGTTGGCTACAGGAGTATTAAAGCGCTTGCGTTGACAGAGAAACACAAAAAGTCGAAAATGCTGTTAATATTGTCATCGGTTTCAGTGCTAGTGTATCTGGTACTCTTCGTGGTCAAGTGGAGAATTGCAAAGCGGCTGTGCAGCAAGGCATTACGTACCGATTCCATAGATGCCCTCTGCGGAGCTCTACTTGGATTGAGCATTGTGGTAACGACTGCGGCGCGTGAGTTCACCACGAAAGCATGGTTCCTAGATTCGGTTATCGCACTGGGCGTTGCAGTTTTCTCGCTGGTGTACGGTCTACATTCCTTGGTGCATTTCATAAGGCTCTATAAGCAATATAGGGAAGACGTACAAAAACAGAAAGAACTTGGAGAACCTGAAAGTGTCATTTACCCTACCGTGTAGAAATAAATGTTTTGAATTGCAGTGTGCCTTGAAAAGAAGTGTACTCTCTGTAATTTGAATTGCCTTTCCATTCAGACAATCTATGGGATCAACACGGTTACAAATTCCCATCATCCTAATCGACCTTACCCCATTATGACGTTTCAGAGCATAAAAGACCCAACATGATTTGCCAGCATGCTGACGTAATTGCCTGATATTGCTTACAAAGCATTCTGGTCTCAGCAGTGACATAGAGCAATGAAACGTCATAATGGGTATTGTGTTTTGTATAAATTATGATGATCCTATGCTTTTTTATGTATCCGTGGTTCAGAAGCTCTCAGACTACTAGTGGTTTTATGTAAACATGATAATTTCACTGAGTTCACTATTTTCGCATAGATTTGAAGAGAATATGGTATATTATAGAGACATATTTCATTCGTAACATATATAGTGTTTAGGTTTGCGATGTTGCGAATCTATTATGGATGTCGTGAAGCTGATCACAAGCATTGCGGGCTCTAATATCTGAAGCAAAATCCCACATCTGTGCAAAATACTGAGTTAGCATCACTGCGTTTAGCATTCCAGATATTTACATATCACTGGCAAAATATCGTTCCCTAGGTAATTTGCGCGTTCGTAATCATCCTCATACCCAGGCCTTTAATAAGCGTCGAACGGGTGGTGAAACAATTTTTATTGCAAAATTCTGCACGTTAACATCTGAAGGCATTTCAGTTTTGCTTGTGAAACTGTAAAGCAAATAAGACTGCAGCATTAATTCACGAAGCCCGGCCCACACTAGAGCTGTGTGCTTAGCAAACTGTCATTCGTGGCTGTTGACGTAAGCAGAAAACCCTAGTGTGCAGTACACTTTTTGTAAGTTATCAGTCACTCGTGACGCTTAAAAGAAACACGAGTGACTGAAAACTCACAAAAGTACCGCACACTAGGGTTTTATACTTACGCCAACAGCCACGAATGACATTTTGCTAAGCACATAGCTCTAGTGTGCGCCAGACTTGAAGTTGAGTTGAGATTTAGATTAGGCAGCTAAAACAAAAAGTGATGATGTAAGACAAACAGTGATGAAAGTGAAACTTGAAGACAAAGACATCAAGGCTGTTTTCAATCGAATATCGACTGCGATTCACGCCCACCGTAGTTTTTGCGTAATGCTCTTTGCTATCCTAAAATTAATTGATGTTTTGCCACGTACCCCCGCATTTCAGTGACAATTTTGTGTAACTAAGGTGCACGCGCAATGCTCTGATTTATGTCAATTGTCCGATCTACTGTAATTTGGATTCAAAAACAAAGCAAATTAAACGTGTAAAAGACTACAGTTTTTGTTTGCCATGTTACTATGGCTATCACACATAGAACAAACTGACTAACGTTCCACGATAACATGCCGTTTCATCACCCCAAAAACCAATACTCAATTTGACAATTTCTTCATTTTTAATGGCTTATGATCAATATCAAATTGCGAATTTTAATGAGTAATATATTGAAAACAGCATGATTAATGTATTGATTGTACACTACACCGAAATAAGAATTCACGTAGTCTGGGCTGAACGAGATAGCTTTATTGATCGAAATTATTTTTTTATGTCTACATATGCCTGCACATGAACAAAAATCTAGAACAAAGGACTTTGGTGAAGTTTCCAAATCATGTCGGCAATGTCTATTTTTCCTCATGCTCAAGTTAGCATGTGTGTGACTAGAGTCCATGGGACTCCTCAAGTTACTTGTCAGGCAAAACTTTCTTTTCACTAGTTTGCTCACAAATTCATGATCTACAGATCAACAACGTATAAAGTGATCTTTGTTGAATTATGCTAAATGAGAAGCATGATTTACGACAAGGACTTTTTGATCGAAATCCGTTGAAAATTTGCAAATGCTTGATATCCAAGAAAGCTTCCCCTGATTCTATACTAAAGGTGTATGTAAATTTACAGAAATTCTTGATAATATTTAATATCATGTACTTTCTTTAGTTACCAAAGAATCTATAAGAAAAACGAAACCTTGGGTCAAGTGATTATCCATTAAACTTTGTCTCCAATCCCTACAATTATTTTTTTAATGGTAGTTTCGAGTCCTGTTCGAGCATGTCATAACCTTGTTCCAAAAGCTCTGTCTCTTTTTTGATTTGTATACGGATGAGTTTCACTACCACTATAGCTCCATAAATAAACGAACATATAGACACTACAATAGCAACACTGGAGTCGAGGAACCAAGCCGTTTCTGTGAACTCCAAAACGATTGCAGAGATTAGAATACTTAGAGCAAACAGGGCTCCGCATAGTGAATCCATAGCGTCTGTCATGAGTGCGCCTGATCCTAATTTCACAGCTACTACACGTTTTACCAAAAACAATACTGAATACACAAACATACTAATACTTGTAAGGATCACCAGTTCAACGGGTTTCCCAGGTTTGTTCGTGTTGTACAGACAGTATACTGATCGTACGATAATAGCCACAGATGAGACAATCAAGCAAACAGCGACTACAGCTGTTGCGTTGGTTTCTCTCTTCGCTATGATGTAACTATCAGGACTATCTGACCAGAAACGCCAAAGCAGCACGCAGGATCCAATAACGGCAAAAAACGAATCGAAGGCGAAACCAAACGTTGCCATGCTATCCGTCTCATCCGAAGCGAAAAATCCAAAGGCTGTTATAACAATAGTACAAAGCAATGTGATAAATGCGAGCCTTCTTGCGACAGAAGAAAGCTTGGCGGAGATATGTTGTGGTAATTTTTGTCTCGGAGGGAACATTGCTTCATCCATGCAAGATATACAAGCATTTTCAACTGAAGGAGACTCAGCGCTTTCATCAGAATCTGATCTTCGATCCCTAACTTCGTTTTCTTCTTGAGGTCGTTCCAGTTTATAAGCAATTGCCTCCATGGTTTACCACAAAATGTTGTAGTTAACGTACACCGTTTGAAATTGGCTAAATTGATCGGTTTTCCTTGGCCATTTCCAATTTGTCGGCGGTAATCTTTCGCTTTTTAGCTCAATGTTGCTGTTGTTGTTGTCAAACAGAATGTCTGCAGTGTTTTCCACATGTACGTGGTTTCGAAAGTTAATCAGGATTTGTAAATCTGCTAGAGTCTTGGCCTAGGACTGCGGATCTTCATCAATTTAATCCGTGGAGGAACTACTACGCTGTCCAAATGTTTACAACACGTAGACTTAAACCAAACACTCGACCGCTTGTACAACTCTTTAGAAAAACTCTTCTGGCTGATTGCCCTTTCTTGCGCGTTTACTCGTTCTTTTAAACCGCTATGATTCTTCTCTACCAACGCAGAAGTGATTAAGCAAAATGAAACTTAGTGTCTTCCTGATGACAAGCGTTACTCATAATATTGTACTGATGAGTTTATGGCTCAACTAGCATAAATGAATATTCATCAAATCAGTGAATTTACATTTCTAGTAAAAGTCTTTGGTAAGGTAATATTCTGTTGGATTCAAAGAAGCGTAACTGCAAGAATAGGGTTCTACAATGTTGTTACTATCTCATACTGTTACTTAAGGTTGTAGTCGACTATATCAAGGAATGGTTCGATGTTTAAAGCTTTCGTGGATCTATTTGCCTGTTTACTGGTGCTTTTAAGTATATTCAAATAAGCTGCATTTTCAAAAATAGCTTTAAGGCACGAGTTAGTTTCACAATGAGTGCGTCATTTGCATTAAAGCCTGGTTCTCATATGCGGCCGGTGACGGGTGACCTTCATTGTCTTTGGTCACTGATGCTTTAACTCTTTCCTCTAGCTCTAATAAATTTCTTCTCCAATAATCAAGCACGAAGAGGGCCGCCAGCATCAGCGATATATGAGAACCAGGCCCAACACTAAAGAGAGTAGTTTTAAAAAAATGGTTTTTTTGCTTTCCGCGTCATTGCACTATGAGATTTTTGGCTTTGCCAAGTCCTTTAAATATGAGATCGTTGTCTTCTTTCTCTTGCTTTAATAACTTAATTTTCATGTCTTACTTAAGTATTGTCCGTCTCATCATTTTCGAGTTTACTACATTTGGTGCAGCTGTGGCTGCGGCTTAGTTCACTGAGAAAAGGGGTGAGATCGTTACATTTAAGTGCTTGTTCTTAAAAACTCTGTACCAATTTATTACTGGCCGTTGACGCAGGATTAGATAGTTCTTGTCTTTACTAAACCAAGTGTATAACATCAAGATGTTGCGTTTTGGCGAAACTGTGAGGTCCAAATTGTGACTCAAAAGTCACAATATCTGGGAATATATAGATCAGTGGCTTGAACGGTAACATTTCATGTAAGCGCGAATATAGTGTTTTGTAAATTCAAAATGGTGGTCGCTTGATGAGTGGGCTAAATTCACATTTAATTTTCAACTGAATTTGCTTTTTCGAGGGGATTTTGGTATTGATCTATATATGAAAGAAATCTTTGAAAGTCGCCTTTTTATTGGCAACAGAGAAGATGCATTTTTGTGCTTGACTGAAGATACCGATATAACACATATTCTTACAATAGAAGCAGAACCACTATCCGAGTCTTCCAGATATGACAAAAGGAACAGCGAAGTAGTTTTAAAACATGTACAATGTCTTGATCAACTTGATGCTGATTTACTAAGTCACTTCGATGAATGCATTCAATTTATTGAAGAAGGTTTAAATGCAGGCAAAGTTCTCGTGCACTGGTAATAGGCTAATAAATAGTAGGCTTTTAATACATCAAGGACATATATCAGTGTTATTTGTGTGACGCTAGAGTGCATTTTAGCGAGCGCCAGGTTTGGGCTAGGGTGGGGTTGTGGGTTCAGCATTCTTAATATAATATACATTTGGATAGTTGGCAGTGTAAGGTGTCTGCTAAACTGCATTAGCCCCTTTGTGTCATAATTTACTAATTTTGCAGGCTGTTAGCTTTTGAATATAACGCAAGTTTGATGGTAATACTATTACATTTTGTATTGTAGTGCAGCAGGGGTGTCAAGAAGTGCAACAGTTATTTTGGCCTACAGGATGCATAGTCAGAATAAAACGTTAGATCAAGCATTACAAGATCTGAAATGCATATATCCAAAAGCAGAGTGAGTAAATGGATGTTTATCATTTGACCAAGGTTGATTGATAGTTTTATCAAACATCTTATGATTTCAAACTGTGAGTCATTCCTAATTGTGAAGATTGAACAAGACTGCATGAGTCGATATTAACTCCTCTTTTCATTTTCAGTCCAAACTCGGGCTTTATGTTTCAGCTACATTTGTTTGGATCTATGGGCAACAAGGTGGACAAATCCAGCCCATTATACAAACAATACAACCTGAAAATTATTGCAAAACAAGTCAAGGAAACGGGTAAGAAAATTTCCTGGTTTTTTTTATCAACAAAGCTTCGAGTTCTCTGCTTTGCTATAGCAGCTTACTTTCACATAGGGTACAGCATATTGCCAAAAGAAATGTTAAAAGATACTGATACAGAAATTCAGGATGTAAATTTGAAAGAAAAGGCCTATAAATGTAGAAAATGCAGGTAATATTATGTTCAACATTCCAGGCTTTAATCATAACCAATTATAATTGGTAAAATTAATGTTTTTTCATGTGACTGTAGAAGCAAATTGTTCAACAGCAAAAACTATTTGGAGCATATTCCCGGTACTGGTGATGATTTCATGTCCTGGAAAGATAACTTGACTTCAAATAGAGGGACAAAAGCAAAATGTTCATCATATTTCATTGAGCCGGTACCATGGATGAAGTCTTTGCTGATTGTTGGAAATGTTGAAGGCAAAGTATGGCTGTTTTCTGACATGGATGATGGAAATGCTTTAAAATGAACTACATTTCTTCACTGCTCATTTAGCTTTCCTGCCCTAAATGTTCTGCAAGACTAGGATCCTTCAATTGGGCAGGTATGTCTAGTAATTTTGACTTTTGGAGCAGGATTTCACAACACTGTGGTACATGGCTGTCATGGATTTGAGATGCTACTCACATCTCATCGAAGTGTTTGGTTTAGGTGTGCAGTGCTCTTGTGGAAAATGGGTAACGCCAGCTTTTCAAGTTCATAAAAGCAGAATTGATGAAAGTTAAGTAACTACTAGGTTATTTCATAGCAGAGCCGATCACTGTATCACTTTATCTACAGTAGTAATTATTTCATATTAAATATTAAAATATACCACATGTACATGTTACATTAGTTCAGTAAAGCCTACTTCAATATGTCTTCACTTCTTACATGAATTGCTTCACAAGGTTCATGTGTTATTTCTCCAAGACCAAGTAGTGCTAAAACTTGCATTCGGAGACTCCACTTTTGGCGCACAGGAGTAGATGTTGGCATCACCTAATTAAACACAGTTTATAACTAAATAAGCACACAGTTCACCTGCAAATGAGCATGATGTGTAAGGAAATACGCAGGTTGTCTATGAGCAGATAAGCATGCAGTTTGTGAAATATTGAACAATTGCTCAGTGACACTATAGGCCAAGAATTGAGATAGAATAATGTGTAGATTTAAACAAGTGCTATAAAAAATTTCCACCAGAACAAGGAGGATTTTGGCCAGTTACTTTAGTTTGGAATACCTTGTCCAAACGATGACAATGTACAAGTCCATCTCGACCAACTTCAAAAATTGAAAACCCATCAACATATCTATACAATATTTACAGTAAAATACTTTAGTCTGGAACATTGTACTTGAAAAGAAATGAAGCAAATCCATTTGTACCGATAGAAGAGTGATTCTGGCTTTCCAGAGATTAATAGAAATGGAAGCTGATACCAAGGAATACCCTTTGCTGTCCAGCGAACCTTGATGGTGTTATCTTCTGCGTGCTTCGTAATTCGCAGAACATCAAGTGATGGTTTCGTCCAACATAACCTTCCAGCAGATGCCATTAGTCTCATTAAGTACTTGTAGGATTTCAAAGTCCTGATCAACAATGTTAGAGATGCTTACAGTTGAACTTCTCTGATTTGGACATTGAGAGGACAGTGTCAAATGTCCATATCAAAGAGCGGTAGTTTCATTAGAGAAATGCCTTCATCAAGAGAGGCTTGATTGTATAACCTATTTCTCTGTTGAATCAAAATTATGTCCATTGAGAAACAATAGTGTGTCTTACCTGGTTGTTGTTCTTGTGAGTTTGTTAACAAACAGAATATCTTTGCTGTAAATAGAGTATTGATGATGATCTTCAAAATAACTGGGAAGCTGCAAGAGGGTAATAAGCACTATATTAATTCATGCAGGCATAAGGCAGTTATCTGGTGTTTGAAAGTAAATAAATAATGTACGTATCTGCAGCATACCTCCTCTCGTAGTCTCAGTAAGACAAGTGAAAGCTGCTCTGGGGAAGGACCACTTTTTATTGTTCTGTTAGAAACTGAATTATCATATCTTGCTGTACCACACTCAACTTTATCCACTGTACAGTAGTCAACATGACTGCTTTTCATATGTCGTTTTGGACAAGCATTGTCAATATTTGTACAGTACCACATTTCATGAGTAACCCCAATTAAATTTGAACTTTTCTCTAAAACTTGATTATGTGTCATTGACCCTAAGAGTATATATTGCAAAGCTAGTTGATTCTTGTAGTAACATTGTCCACTTTCAGATGTACAAGCTCGTTTTTTTACCCCAGTGACATGTTGCAAAGACCCACTGCTATTTTTAGTTGGTTGCAGTTCCCAGGCAAGTAAGTTTTTCATCAACGTAACTTCAACTCGTTCCACATCAGTCGGTTTGTTGCATGGCTGAAAATTTACATTACAAATCTTTGTAGTAATGACTGTAATTTTGCAAAACTACAGTGCATATTTATTCATATTTCTAAACTGGTCCATAATATTAAAGCATGAACAAAACTGCGGAGAGAAAAACTGTGAATACCTTTGGAAAAGCAGTTTGAGAGAGTGCAACGGCCGAAAGTTGGGTACATTTTCTTCCATGCGATAAAAATCGTATTCTCAAGGCACCACCTATCGATGCACTACAATTTAAAATCTGTTTCAACAACCGCGTGCAAATATGCCTCTGTAAATTCATTCTGACTGTCTTGAGAACAAGATAAGTCCGTTCAAGGCTTTGTAAATAAACATCGATTGTAAAGAAACTCGAAAAACAGAGAAAAAAGTTATTAAAACATTTGACAACAAAATATTTGTTTTGAAAATTAGGAAATTTGTTATTGGTGTTACCATTTTTGAAAAAAAGATTCGCGCGATATCCACATAACATGAAGTATCACACCGCTTGCCTGCGCGCAGGCTACCAGTATGGCGTCCAATGATGAAGTGGAGTACTACAAACTTTATAAAATTCAACCGCTATATTTTCACTTTTATATCGCTCCATTTTTATTAATATACCCAGCATGGCTATACCTTTGGTTCGTGGTGTATGGTGTAGCGGATTATTTCGAAATAGGGGCTGTTTCAGGGGTTGCTATTCTTCTTTGTCAAATTTTGATGTGGTTGTTCTGTATGTGGTCTGTTCATGTACGCTGTTTTATGACTTGTACCGCGGTAAGAATGACGTTGTAACTTCAATAAATTTCTTACCTTGTCTAGTATCAAGTTCTTTTTAGAATCGGATTAAAACTTACAATATAATGTGTCAAACTGCACGGTACTTGCAGAATTAAATTATTGTTAAGCGGATTTGTTAAATACTGCGCCACGTGCGACGCAATTTGTTAAATATTAGACTACTTGGCATTTAAAAGTAAATATATCTTTGTGATTTGATTTTGTTTTCTCGTCCAAAATAACTAAAATCTTCACATTTTAAGTGAAATGTAGGCTTTGTTTTCTTTTGCAAACTTGCATGGCAGACTGGGAAGTTTGTAGAACACTCAGCAGATTTGAAAATTTGGTAGATATTTCCGTTACCTAAGCTCAGAGTGAATGCCAGAGATCTGTTTTGTGCAATACAAGCTTTCTAGTGTGATATGAATATCAGTTTTGGTTTCTTCATGTGTTGTCAATACAGAAATTACTGCATCTATAATCTCTAGTGTCTTTTTAAACCTTGATAAGCATGTTTTTAAGGCTAATGGTCCAAAGCAAGCAAACGTTGTTAAAGTTGTGCCCACTCCCAATAATGGTTTCCCAGAACTCGTCAAGTTACATCACTCAAAGGTATTATACTACAACCCAATGACAGAATTTAGAATTCTCCATTACATGACAATCTGCTGTGCTTTGTTATTTTATACATAAAAAAACTTTCTGATATTTTTTTTGTTATCATAGACTTCTGAAACTGATGAAGAAGTGATCTGGTTTAAATTTCAAAAATTAAAATATATTTATGAGCATGAAGAAAGGAAAGTATTTGAACCAGTGGATTTCCCTACTGATCATAGCATGGAGTATTATAAAGCAGCCAAAGGCTACCAAGAAGAATCAGAAATTACAAAATTCTCTACAAAATATGGGAAAAACAAGTAATGTAATATTAAGTTGTTGTTTGGTGAATAAATATAATGTTAGTCTCTAGTATTAACTTGTAATGCTGAAATGTTGTTATTGTTAGACTAGAGATGAATATTCCTGAGTTTATGGAATTATTTCAAGAACGTGCAACAGCACCATTTTTTGTCTTCCAAGTTTTCTGTGTTGGTCTGTGGTGTTTGGATGAGTATTGGTATTATAGCGTGTTTACGCTTGCCATGTTGGTTGCATTTGAGGCTACACTTGTTCAGCAGGTTAGAATTCTGTGCCCTGACTACCATGAAGGACAATATACAGTTACTAACATCAAACTTTGTTTATAGCAAATGAGAAATATGAAAGAAATTCGTAATATGGGAAGTAAACCGTTCCAAATACAGGTACTACAGTTCTTTTTCCCCATTTTTGTCTGTAGTTTTATCCTGAAAAGTCCGTTTCACCTAGGCATATCGTAATCGAAAATGGCGTCCAATAATGAGTGAAGAGCTTCTTCCAGGCGATATCTGTTCTATAGGTTTGTAGTTTATCTCTTTTGTTTTGAGCAGTTCCAACACTAGTCTGTAATAAAAAAATAATGTCCTCAGGTCGAAATCAGAACCAAGATCTTCTTGTGCCGTGCGATCTCTTGCTGTTGCGAGGATCTTGTATCGTTGACGAGGCAATGTTGACTGGAGAATCTGTTCCACAGATGAAGGTAATTGAAAGCTTGCAAACTGGCAAACGTCTTGCTCTGATGAGTAAAATCATCTTGTATTAATCTATGATTTTTTAAAGACTAAGGCAGTTTCTTTTTTATTCCCCAGGAAGCTATTGAAGACATAGAGGATAATGAAATGCTAGATTTGGAACAGCATTCAAAACTTCATCTCTTGTCTGGTGGTACTAAAGTTGTACAACATTCTCCTCCTCCAAAAACATCGCCTGGACTTAAAGGTACTTCATTGTCGATGATCATCAATCTTTTCTTTATTGCAAATAATTTTCTCTTTCATTGATTCGCCGACAGTAGATCATAAATATTGCAGATGAATTACCAATGTATGAAAATCAAACTTTAAATACTAATTTATTCTCATGTCATTTTATTGCCAGCTCCAGACAATGGTTGTGTGGCGTTTGTATTGAGAACTGGGTTCAACACATCCCAAGGTCGATTGTTGAGAACAATCTTGTTTGGGGTAAAACGCATAACTGCCAACAATTTAGAGACTTTTCTCTTCATCCTTTTTCTTTTGGTGTTCGCCATCGCGGCCTCTTCCTATGTCTGGATTCATGGTAAGCAAAAAAACTTTTACCTAATACAAAACTGTGAAACTAAAGTTTTAGTTTGTTTTTCTTTTCATTGCAGGCACTGCAGACCCAAGACGCAATCGCTACAAACTGTTTCTTGAATGTACATTAATTCTCACATCAGTTGTTCCACCTGAGTTGCCTATAGAACTTTCACTAGCTGTGAACTCATCTTTAATAGCACTTTCAAAACTAGGTGCGTCGTTTCAAACCATGTTATTAAAATACGGATATTAAAAAATTGAATTGTGTGAACAGTAGAAAGACTCTATTCATAAGGACAGGAGGACTAAAAATTTTTTCAAAACTTTTAGGAGTGTTTTGTACTGAACCATTCCGTATTCCTTTTGCTGGTAAAGTTGATATTTGTTGTTTTGATAAAACTGGGACATTAACAAGTGATAATCTTGTGGTCGAAGGCATCGCAGGAATAAGGTTCGTTTAATGTCTCATCATTAGTCACCGACTCAATTTGCAGTTCGTCAATTCTAAGTTTACTGCTTGGTAGAAAAGCTGGGTCTTTAAAAAACTCTGGTTTTTTCCTGTAGCATTACTGGATCAATAAAGACCATCTTTGATTGATCTGTGGGAAGAAGTGACTTTGAATACTGTACCGGTACGAAATTGAATGAGTTTTCTAATAAAGAAGGCGTCTTTTTGTATTTCACAGTGAATCACAAGAGGACTGTTGTGGATTGTCAGAAGTTCCGAATGAAACAATGCAAGTGCTCGCGTCTTGTCATTCTCTGGCTTATGTTGACACTAATCTGGTGGGTGATCCATTGGAGATCGCATGTCTCTCGTCTATTGACTGGACTCTTACGAAAGGTAGGAGTTTGTGATGTTTGTGGTATAGGTGGGTTGGCCTGGTGACTCTACGAAGAATAGTTTAGAACTTATAGCACTATCTAGTATGAGTATACTTTAATTTAGCTTAGGTTTTCTCCTGCAGTAGCTCTGAATCAATCAAAACTGGCTCTTACTGGATCTTATGGAAGAACAGTTTAGAAGTGTAACGTACTAATCTATTGTATTGCTCCAGGTGATATTGTGATGCCAAAGAAAGGAAAGAAGCAGTCACTACGCATCCTTCATAGATTTCATTTTGCTAGCTCATTGAAACGAATGTCTACAATCGTCTCAGTCCAAACTCCAGGCTCGTCTATTTCAAATCACATGGTCACTGTTAAAGGCGCTCCAGAAACGTTGCGGTCAATGGTACGTAATTACGTTGTTGCTGGATTTCAGCAACCCTTTACAGAGTAGCGAATGGTGGTCATATTCAGAAGTTTAACCCGTTGACATAGAAGAACACCTCACGCATAATAAAAAGAACTACTGGAGAGAATCAGTAATTTTCTTAAATTAAAGTTTCTATTTGTGTAGTATACGAGCATCCCTGAGACCTATGATGCTGTTTATCAAAAGATGACTAGGCAAGGAGCGAGAGTTCTTGCACTTGGATATAAGAATCTTGGAGAACTACAAGCAAAAGATGTATGTGTGTAATTACTCATTAAAGGCAATATACAGACCCTAAATAGAAATGACGAAACTGTTCAGACGATCGTAATTATAGCTAACAGGCATTAAGTATGAATATTTATATAGTTTAATTATTATTATTATTATAATTATTACGGACGTTAGTAATGAATATTTACATAATTATAATAATTATTTTACTTATTACAGACATTTTTAATTGTTGCAGATATGAATTATGAATATTTATATAGTTATAAAATTATTATAATTATTATGATTATTTTAGACAGGCATAATTTTTCGTTCTGTTTTTGCAGGTACGAGAGCTGAGACGTGGTGACGTAGAATGTAATTTGACCTTTGCTGGTTTTGTCGTTATTTCTTGTCCTTTGAAAACGACTTCGAAGAACGCCATCAGGGAAATTCAACATGCCTCTCACCATGTCAGTAGAATATTATGGAATTGTGCAACCCTTCACTCATCTGTGAATTAAATCTACCCCAAAATCTTTCTAATTACAAAGTTTTTCTTTCAGACTGTGATGATCACTGGTGATAATCCTCTAACAGCTTGCCATGTTGCTCAGGAACTCAAGTTAACCAGAAAACAAACTTTAGTTTTGACAGCTTCTGATGACGTAAACTCAAGCGGTATGTTGGCCCGCATCGCAAACGACCGTGGATGGAACCAATGTTTTGTGATAGCCCGTCTGCAGCACAACTCTAGTTGTTTTTTTAACAAAATCTCCCGATTTTAGTAGCGTCAATGCATTTCTTTTGCTTCCTTCGCAGAAGAGCAAGATTGGTGTTGGAAATCTTTGGACAAGACTATTTCGCTGCCTTTGATATCTGAGGGTGGAATAAAAAAATTGAAGGAACAATTTGATTTATGCGTTACTGGTGAGGTAGGGCAACTAAGATTAACAGATATTCTTTGTGAATAATCTTTTTCATTTACACTTGATTTTGTTTCCCTGCAAGTTACAACTGATTTCTGCTAGTCATTAATATTTTCTTGATGATGTTACTAACTACAGAGTTCTACTGTTTTTGTCTTAGGCATTTCCACTTCTACAAAGTAGTGGCCCACTTGCAACATCTTTGTCCTCACTTTGGCCGGCTGTTAAAGTGTATGCAAGAGTTGCACCAAAGCAGAAGGTAGAATATCGGACTAGCAACTGGATTTTCATTGCTTCTTGAAGTCTCTTAATTTTATCGTTTCGTACATTGTCATATTGTTGTAGGAAATTGTTGTAACGAGATTAAAAAGTCTTGGTTTTACGACATTAATGTGTGGAGATGGTACAAATGATGTTGGTGCTCTTAAACATGCTGATGTTGGTTAGTTTGAAAAGATACTGGTCTTGTTAGTGCATTAATATTTTGAAAGAACTGAGCTGTTTAAAAAAGTTGTTGTTGTATACGTAAAAGTGATATGGGTCTTCAAATTGTTTTGCTTACTTTGTGAGTGCGTTTAAATCACCACATACTCAAATTTCTGGCGGAAGAGTGATTCATAAATTGGTTGACGATTCTTGAAAAGTGCCTCTCGTTAATAGGATTGACAATTTACGGGCTGCATTATACAGGGTTATATTCTTCTAGGGTTGAATATTCGGACCAAGACATTTTTTTGTTGTAAATTGTACCATAAGCAGTCTTGAGAAGATCAAGTCGAGTTCTCTTCACCGAATTAGTACAGTACATTCGATTTTGTGATGTGAGAATAATGCTTGCAGCTTGTACTTGTCTGATTATATTTCAGCAATAGTTTTTACGATACAAATACTGATGCTTATTCGCTTTAAAATTTTTAGGTGTAGCATTATTAAGTGGCTCTCCTGAAGAAGACCCAAAAAGCAAAAAACAAAAGAAAGGGGCAAATGTAGGTAACTGGGCTCATGTTTTTTGCACTTCTGGCCTGCTAGAATGCATATATGGCCTCGAAACATTGCATTTTTCAATTTTAACTTCTTGTTAAATTATTTTCATTGTGTAATATAGCAATAAAGTGTGCTTTCTGTCTTCTCAGGATGAGATTCACAACGAGCTGACTGTCGTACCCAGGAAAAAGCAGAGCAGCGCAGTACCGCAGTCAAAAGCTGCAAAAATGCGCGCTGTAGCTCGAGGGGAAAATACTGCAGGCTCAGCCAAGTCAGAACAAGAGGTATCTGTATTCTTGATTGTGGTTGATGATATAAATACTGCATGCGATCATAGTATAGTATTAATGGTGATGATACCCAATAAATATGATATCCAATGCTTCTAATGATTTCATCTTAACGTTATTGAACGTAATTGATTGTATTGAATACTTGATTGTATTGATCGTATTGTATTGATTGTATTGAAAATTAAATTGATGGTAGATAGTTTTATCGATTCAATAGTGCTCTTGTATTTTATATTATTTTAGAAAAAACTACAAGAAATGTTGAAAGCGTTAGACGAAATGGAAGAATCAAAAGTTGTTCGTTTAGGCGATGCTTCTATTGCGTCACCTTTCACTTCAAAACATTCCTCTATAAACAGTGGTGGGTAGAAAGATCTTCGAAATATTAAAAAATTAACTAGTATTTGTGTTTAACATCGCCTCAACCGGTCTTCAAGTTGATTGTACCAATCACTGCTGGTCTTCTCCTCTTTGAGCGCGTATCCTTCTGTATAGCAACATTGGACCACGAAACAGGAATAATTTTATTATAATTTTTTTAGTGTGTCATATTGTCAAGCAGGGAAGATGTACGCTTGTTACGACGCTACAAATGTTCAAGATTCTTGCTCTAAATGCTTTAATACTCGCTTACAGTCAGAGTGCGTTGTATTTGGATGGAATAAAATTCAGCGATGGGTACGTTTGAGAAACTAAAAAAGTAGCTGCATGGGTTTCAGCAAGTCTCACGGGACGGTGAATGATGGTTATATTCAGAAATTTATACCCTATAGCAAATTAAACTAATTTTACTTGCTCAGGCCTTTTTCTTCACATGCAACGTTACTAGCTGTAGAATGAAAAGAAAAAAAACATTTCCTCGCAAAAAATTTACGTTTACCCTCATCTGTAGTGCCTGATCTAACCTTCGTGTTTTCATTTTAGACAAGCGACATTGCAAGGAATTCTACTAGCCGGGTGTTTTCTCTTTATTTCACGATCTAAGGTACATTATGCGGGGTTTGAATTCATGAATCAGGTTATCCATCGAATGTTTAAGACCATATTTAAATGCGGTATATCATATGGCATATCTTGTTCTACTTTTAGCCTTTAAAGACGTTATCAAAAGAAAGACCATTGCCAAATATATTCAATGTTTATACACTATTGACGGTATTCTGTCAATTTGCCGTTCATTTCTATTCGTTATATTTCCTAACAAAACAAGCGAAACGATGGAGTCCTGGAAGGTTAGTTCAGTAACGGAAATATTTTACTGAATAGCTCTATAATTCTAAACTGTTCTTCCCAGAGATCCAGTAAGAGTGTTTTTTGTTAATCATCCACCGCTACTACAACGGGAATGATTGTTAGAATATAGTTAGTTTAAACTTTGGTGTTCTGTTTTCAGAACAGACAAATACGTTGATCTGGACTCGAAATTTGAGGCAAATATCATTAATAGTACAGTCTATCTGATTTCAATGGCAATGCAGCTTTCTACGTTCGCTGTTAACTACAAGGTAAAATAGAAACGTCAAAATTCTTTCCATTGCACTAATAACTACGAGACAGAGAAAAACGTGGCGATAAATGGTTTTATATTTCCTGCAAATGTTTTTTTAGGGGCATCCGTTTATGGAGAGTTTAGTAGAGAACAAGGCGTTGTTGTACAGTTTGGCTGCATCTGCTGGTGCCATTATGATGCTAACCACTGGAATATCAGTTGATTTATGTAATCAGTTTGAAATCGTTCCAATGCCTGACAAGGTGGGTTTGTTTGCACAAGTGAGAAGGCTGGATAGTTCTATCAGCTCTAAACTATTTTTCGTGGAGTTTCCGTATAAGATTTATCTCTGCTTGATTCTTTCTTGTCGATGTTTACTTTGTTTTTCTTGTATTTTCAGCATCGTGCCACGATCTTACAAGTGATAAGTATTAACTTTGTCAGTTGTTGGTTCATTGATAGGTTCTTACAATTTATTCTTGGTAATGCGAAAATGAAGTCTATCTGATACAAAACACCTCTGATTGCCGACTGATGAAAATTGACATGAGTTTTTCGAAACTTCACCGAACCACCTTAATTAAATGATGTAAAAAATTAGGGCGCATACTTCATGTAAACTCAATCGCATGTACCGTAAACAAAGAAGTTGGTCTTTAAATTGTTCCACGTGCTTTCCTATAACTTATATATTCTTGAATTTTCTGAGCATTTTCATGTGTTTAACTACAGCAATTTCATGCCAAAATCACGCAATGTTTTAAACAAAGTCTATGAACTGTGCAAAGCTAGAGGTTTTGTGGTTGAAAGACGCTTGACTTTACCAAAACACGGACAAACAACAGTGCTGGATTTTGGGCCACTTGGCGTCGAAATTAAGCGAAATCTGCTAAACCAATGGTGGCATGAGATTGTCACATCCAGAGAGAATGTTTGCGGCCTTGATTTGGGTCTGGGCTCGCAGGCATTTGACGTTGGCGTTGCTGTCGATTATGAGCAAAATTTGTGCAGCTATTTACCAGAGACCTATCACTATGCTTGTGATTTGATTGGTGCTGACAACATTGAGGATAGTATTGGATTAGCTCAGAATTTGAGCATATTGCAGGGTACTAATAACAGTGTGAATGAGTTCATGTTTAGGTATGCATGATTTTTGTTTACTTCAGTGCAAGAGATAACCCACTAATTGACAATGCGACAGAGGACTCACCCCCTGCATTCTTGTTTTGCTCTGCTTACGTGCTGGCAATTTCACTTGTTAGAGTGAGGCTTTTGCAAGTTGATTCCTCTTAGTCATGATGTACTGCCTCATTTGTCTAGGTCACAAAGGAAAGACTTCTGTAAGCTGTGTTTTTTCTGCCATCCTAACAAAGTTAGCTATTGGACAGACTACTGGATGAGGAAAAGATTATCTTGGTGGAAAAAGTATGCTGATATGCCAGCAGAATTTTCTTTAATTGATTGTGATTATCGCAATCACTTTTATCAGGGCTGTGATAAAGTTGTCTCAGACACAATGGCTGTTCAGGTTAGACTAATTTTTGGGAAACCTATTGTTGCTTTCATCTCGATATTCAATGCATTGACTTTCTTTATTGATAGTTCAACTTTCCATGGGGAACTGAAGCAGTTGAGTGTATTTCAAGTTACTCAAATGTTCAAACATTACTACAAAATGAAACATACCAAGATTACAATTTGGGGCTGGTTGTTGCTACTGCTAATGTTGAAAGAGGTATAGTGTACTACAAGCAATATTATATTCTTGTTTTAAAGCTTCATGTTTTTAAAATTTTAACACAGGAATTCTTGCATATCTTTTGGATGCATTCCATGAGAACCAGTATCTTGACTCACATGGCATTCCAATAAAGCAAAGCAAACTTAGATTGCATCCTGCATTTGCACCTATCAAGGTGGCCGTTTTCTCAAATAATACTTTGAACGCTGATCTTGGTCGTGTTGCTCAGCAACTTGCATCTGAATTACGTCAAGCAGGTAAACCAACCATCTATCAAGTCTTTCAAGTCGTGTAAACACATTCAAATCCAGTGTTCTGTAATACTCCTTCATGTTATGTATTATGTTTCTTGTAGGTATACCTAGTCAGTATTTTGAAGTTGAACAGAACTGTGATAATTTTGACCAGTGCAACTGGCAACAAGATGAAATTGGCACGCTTTATGCTGTCGCTGTACAGGATTCATCACTTACTAACGGCATTGTAGCATTGAGAAATAGAGACACAACATTGAGTGAATTTTTACATATATCTGAAGTTCTTAAAACTGTACAGAGACATTTAGATGGGTTTTGAACAGTGGTTTTGAACCACAGTAGGAATGATATGAATGTGTCGGTAAGCCAGCACAAGCATCAAGTGACTTTGATTGTCTCTATCATCTTGGTAATAAGTGGGCTTAACAGAGACATTCACCCCCCCCGAAATTTTGAAATAAGCAACATCTCAGGGGGGTGAGTATCTTACATCTTTAGGCTACGGATACACAGCACTGAGCTATATAAAATACCAGTATTATATAGCTCAGTGATATACAGGCAGTTCCTGGTTTTCTGACCCCATGGCATCATGGTACTGCCGCGATAGCAACGTAATGGTTGAAAAAAATTGCGTTGCCCAATTTTCAATGGTTTTAAACTTCGGCAATGATTGCAGAAAGCTTTGCATTGTCATCGCAGAGCAGTAATGCAACGACTTTACAATTACTGCGTTGCCATCGCGGCGAAAATATTGCCCGTGTATCCGCCCCGTCGGACAATTCTTTGAGAGACGTCGTCTGGAAATTTCCGCGGGAATTTTGAAGAATTTTTCGAAATATCAACTGGAAGTATTCTCTTATTATAATTTTGTATTTCAGAACAAAATTTTCGCGTAATAAGTATTTCTATCTCCTTGAGTCTTTTATGTATTTTTAACAATATTGAAAGTATGGAGACCAAACGAAGGAAGTCTAAAAGAAGTTTGCATGGAGAAGACAATTATGAATTGGCTTGTAAGGACGACGTGGGTTTGAAAAAGAATCAAAATGGCACTGATCTGCAATCGAATAAAAATAAAGTAAGTGGGCCTTCTAACTTTGTGACTTGAAAATGAGTGAGATTCAACAGTTTTCTGTAGTATGAGTGCAATGGGCTCCTCTCTGCCATGGCAGGTGGTGACCTACAGGTGTCTTGGGGCTTCTCCCCTTCGGCCTTCTTAAAAAATTTTCAATACTGAAGTCTCTGAAATGCCTTTTCCTACATTTTTTTAAGAAGTTTAACAGAATTCTTAAGGTACAAAAAGGTCATAAAAAGTCTCAAAAGTAACAATTTCTAAACATCTGCAAAGGAAGGACTGGTAAGCAGCAGTTGGCAGAAAGTTCAATCAAGAGAAGGAGCCATAACCATAGCTCTTGGAAGCCATAATGACTCGATAGAGCTATATTTAACTCACATGAAGGATTGATTAGTTAGCAGGAAGCTTGAGAAAGTTTTGGAGTAATAGAAGTAGTTTTGGAAAGTAAGAACAAGTAGAACAGCCCTTCTCTCTTATCCAGGTAGTGTATAAACTATAGTGGTGTATATTATATGAAGAATTGAGCATTATTAAGAAATTGATAAGGATGAGGAACGACAGAAGTAAATTTGGGAAGCAATAAAGTCTATAGCGGCACCTGTCTCTTTCTTAGGTTTGGTTATGGTAGTAGTCCTATATTGTAAGCTTACATGAAGTATTGGTCAGCTGAAGGGAAGTTCGATAAGGTTGAGGGCAATAGAAGCAATTTTGCAAAGCAATAAAGACTGGGGAAGCACCTGTCTCTTGTCCTGACCAGCCAAGCATTGTTTTAGCTATGGTACTTTGTGCTAGGCATACATGAAGTAAAGGGCTGACGCCAAAAGCTCGATAAAAGGCAACTGCAATATGTTCAAGTATTTTTTTTAAAAAGTGCAGAAACCCACCCTGGTCCTTGCATTCAGTATTACTTACAGATCTACCCCCGGTAGGA
>JAODVQ020537349.1:0-22884 GCA_025400075.2 Phenganax stokvisi
TGGTTTTCCTAAGCCTTCTTTATACTTTTTCAAAGTGAAATCCTCTTGTGTTCCATGAACAGTACGAGCAAGCTGTCCATCCGGATAGGTCAGTACATAGCCATGTGATCTGACAAAACTGCGATCATAGTCTTCCTATTTTTTAAAGATAGTTCAAGTGCTTCCTCATATCCCACTTCTTTATGAAATTTAACTGGAAAAGTTTTACCAAATACTCTTTTATACTGCCCGCACTGTAACTGTATCAGGCCAACGTTTACAATAACATCCTCCCTCTTTTCTGTCGCTTCTTTTTTTGGTTCGCTATGGGCTCGAATTGCGACTGACGTTCCCACTCTTTTGCTTTCTTGAATCTAGAAAACTAACAGCCTGCGGCGTTTCTCTAGGTTTGGTTGCCGCCAAAGACAGAGTGCCAGAGCCTGAGCATGTGGTGGACTCAATCGATTTGTTGCTGCTCGACGTTTCCCCAACTTTGACGATTTACATTTCGAAAAAATATGAAACTAATTTCCAAACGGCATCCACACTAACAACAAAACATGATATCATTAATTATTTATGATATAATTTCACAAATAAGGGACTTTTAAGAAGTCTCACTCGCTTTTACCACCATTTTGTGGATGTGCCAGTGCCATATACAATTCAACTTCCACTTGAAGTGGGGCAGCGGTAATTTTTGATTTTGGATAAACTTTTATTCTACATTGAGACCACTTGGGTTTTTTAGCCGAGAACAAATTTGATTTTGCACTGACATCAACCTAGGTTCTTTATTCTGATCGAAGTCGTTATTGATATTGTTCTAAGGACGTTTTTGCATCCGACTTTTATTTTGTTTCACTCATTGAACTATTTATTTTAAGGATTTGGTGAAGATACATTTTTTGATTGTGTATTATTCCGATTGTATTGCAAATCGAGAGTCATTTATTGAATGGCAGATATGGGCCACCGTATGAAGGTGTTCTGGGCATTCTAAATCAACTTCTAAAACGCAATCTTGGTTCGCTTTGCTCATACTCCCTTCGGTCGTGTGATCACCAAGGTTTGGCCATGTTTCTATCTCCTCCTCTTTCATCCATTCGAAACCATGTGCAGAAAGTGGTTGCATCATAGCACAACCGTAAAAATTATTCGCATCCAAATATGGAATGTAAATGCTAGGTTTGGTTGGATCGTAATTTGGTAGGTATTTATTGTTTGCTTTGATGTGGCGATTGGTGATCATAGCTACATCTCGTCTTACTCTTTCTTCCATCATTAGATACATATTTTCTTTGGAAATGAGTTTTAGCTCAATGTTTGTTGCTTTTAAAGCTGCGTCCCAAGCTAAGCTAGGTTTCGCATAATACCAAGCGGGGTCTAAGTCATAATTAATATACACACCTCGCAAAATTGTTCGGATACATCTGCTAGAAAAAGTGCATCAATTATTAAGTATAGATCACGATAATCTCGCATCGTCGTCAGGTTGAGGGTTGACCAAACGTTTTGGGTGTGTGAGTAGTCTTTATCTGGGATGTCTTCATCATTGAGCTTTGAGTAGAAAGCTTCTATAGGTGAGAAGCTCGTGTCTTGAAGTTTTTCTAAACTATCCATGTAATCATAAGGATACACTCCTGTTCTTTTACGGAGTTTCCATTGATCTTGGTAAAATCTTTTGAAGAGTTTCAAATCTTGGGGTTGTAAATTTCCTACTAAAGTTTCCAAACCTGATGACATAAACTTGAAAGAGTCCATAAATCTTGAGTGTTTGGTGATCGCTTTGCCGTTTTTATTATAGTCCACTGGGACGTATTTTTTAAAGTTTATATTTTATTCCTCATTCTTTGAAATGCAACTGATTCTACCTGGAGTTGTGCTTAAAAGTTTTATGAACAGGTGTGAGTCGTAAATATCTAAATTGTGAAACACAACTGGGATAAAGTTTGATTTTTTCATTTGAACATTACTTTCGTTATCGGACGCCCCTAAAAATTTTCCAGTAAAATGATTACGATCTCTAACTTTATTAATCATTCTTTCTTTAGTTTCAAGAGTTTTTTTGCAAACATTACAGTCCGAGGCGTTTTCAGAGCGTAATTTATCTTGATCTGTTAGAATCATTTTCTTCGGAAGTTTTTAGAACGTATTGTAGATATCCTGGACTTCGTTTTCTATTTTATCTACAAATATCTTTTTAACATCGGCAGGTGGGTAGATAGTTGAGTTCCTTGTGTATTTTACTAACTTAGGTTCGTAGATAGAATCATCGAAACATTTTACTAAGTAACAAAAACCGCTGGGAATATGTTGTTTGTATTGTGTAGTGCCTTTGACTCAGGTGATATTTATAGGCTTTGCGATACATTCAAAATCTGCGTAAATGATGAACGGAATTTTTTTTTCAAGTATGATTTTGGAAACTCACGTAGGTGTTTGGTTTTGGATAACCCGCTTTTGTAGGAATGTGTTTTCTACAGTAATTTTGATGGCTTTTTAATTTATCTTCTTCGTGGAAGAATTGAAGGCAGAAGTCACACACGTAAACTCTACATTTTCTTTTAGTTAAGGAAGATTTCACTAATCTACTCATGCTGTTTATAACTACATAATGTTTATCTTCTAAGAGCATGAGACGAATGTCTGGGTCATCGTGCATGTGCCTAATTGCAAAAACTCTGTCTATTTCATTATAACCTAATAAGTTTATCTTTAGATTATTTGATTCTCAAAATTTTGTTAATGTCTTTGACTGGCGTTGGGAATTTTATGTTTGTCCAGTCAAAAGCTTTTGAGTAATGTATTAAGTCATCTGTAATTCTTTCACGATGAATATCTTCAATTTTTGTAAAATTTGCTATAGTTACAGCCCATTTGAAATATTGTTGATCATCATAAAAGTCATTCTTTGGATTGGTAATAGCCTTCTTGTTCACGCACTACTTTGGTGTTGGTATGTAGGAAGAGCCTTTAAGAGATTCGTAGTTCTCATCCCGAAGTTTTCTTTCTCTATTTTATAACCTCATCTATAATCTCAGTCACCATATTATCATAAATAGAGTCTATGTCTGATCCAGCTAATATTCTATGATAAGATGAACTGTAATAACCAAGTTCTCGATCTATAATTTCATCCGTTGTTGGATTTCTCTTAATCATATCGCAGGCTAATACTAGCTCTACTTTGGTGTTCTCATGTGTTTTTAGAAGTTTTTTCACTTACACGCCGGCATATCCTCTTAACCATTTCTCTGGATCTAAGATGTCTAGATATCCAAACACAGAATCATATCTATACTCCATTACATAAGATTTTAGTCGACCTTTCATAGCCGTCTGCATTAACCTGATAACTGAATCCCTTCGTGCCATAGGCTCTTCCGTAGAAAACTTTTTCATAACTAGAGTCTTCATCTTTTAATAGCTATTACAGACTTTTGTATTTAGGGGTTCAGGAACATAGTCCACTAATCAGTTGTACCACTCATTCAACTTTGGCTTCATACCTTGCTTCCTTGCTCTTGGAGGTGATATAGGCTTTGGTGGAGTGTACTTTGTTGGCTTCAAAGGTTGAACGCCAATGTCTTTTATACGTTCATCTAGTAAGTCGCTCATTCTAGTTCGTGGTTTTAGAACTGGTCGGGTGCTTTGTTTTCTTCCATATTTATCTACATATATATTTATATTGTGTAATGATGTCCAAAGTTTTGTCATCATAATTTTCTCTATTTAAAGTTTTTTCTCAAGTGTCTAGGTATTTTTTAATATTCTTTGCTCTTCGTTTTTTTTTTCCATCTACTTTATGAAGTTTTTTACTTACTTTTGGAGGTATACTAGAATCGTCCTGTGTCTTCATTCTGCTCTCTAAAATATCTACGCTTAAATATCTGCACTTGCTTCGTGCTTATCACTCGATTCCTTGGACTTGCTATGCAAGTTTTTTCCAGGTTCGGTTATGGGTCTCGTAAGCCTTGCTTTGATTACTGTAGGTTTTGGGGACCTATTATTCTCTCCGTAGAAGACACAGGAACAGCTACATTTGTTAAACCTACAGGATGTCCAACCGTGTATGTATTTCTTTGCGTATTTGCAAATCTACTTAATGCAATTTTTGCGGATTTATATTGTCCAATTCTTGTTAATGTATTGTCTATGTTTCTAAAAGTGTAAGGTAAAAATTGTGTTTCTTGAGATCCTGGTTTCAATTTCTCACGAGTCTCTGGTACTAGGAAAAAGTCTTCTTTAGAAGGTGGTCCAAATGGTCTCTCGGTGTGTGTTTCATCCCCTTTAATTATTTTCCTAGATCTTGTTTTCGGCTCAGTCTTTGATTTTGTATTATATTTCATTGTTCTTTCAAAAAGGCCATCTTTATAAACAGGAAGACTTCCATACTTTTTCGTACTCATCTCTTTACTTAAAGTTTTTTTAAAGTATTGGTGTGGATTCATAATTTCCTCTTTACCTATATTCGCTGAATTAATCACCCGATTCTCCGACCTATTATGGAAATTAGTTGTAGTAGTATTATCTTCTACTATTTGTGAATTTGATACTTTGTTGTTTTTTGTGTTGTGTACTCGTGTGTTCATTGTTTTTTCTCTACTTATATATGCTGAATTAATCACCCGATCCCCCAACCTATTATGCAAATTAGTTGTAGTAGTACTATCTTCTACAATTTGTGAATTTGATACTTTATTTTTCATGCTTTTCTCTCTAACTATATACGCTGAATTAATCACCAGATTCCCCGACCTATTATGCCAATTAGGTAAACTGGTTTGAGCTGGTGTGAACTTGTGTTCATGACAACATACCTCATTCAATATGCATAATAGTAGCTTATACTTTGGCGCCATCTTGGATTTAGAATAAAGATGGTAGTAGCTTATACTGGTGCGAAGCACTCACAAAGCGCTTCGGCGCCATTTTGGATTTTGGATAGCTCATTAACTATGCATAATAGTACCTTGTACTTTGACGCTATCATGGATACCTCATTAAATATGCATAATAGTAGCTTATACTTTTGTCCCAGAAGCCCTCTGAATAGACATGCATAACAGTAGCTTATACTTTGTCGCCATCTTAGATATTGGATACCACATTAAATATGCATAAATTCCAGGAATTTGGTCAACAAAAATATCCAGGAATTTGGATCCATCCAGTAGCTCCATCTAGGATTTTGGACAGCTCATTAAATCTGCATAATAATAGCTTATACTTTTGTCCCGAAGCCCCATTTTCACCCTACTGATTACCATGACCTATTTTTTAGAACAGAGTGTGTGTAAAGTAATATAATCTAGATATTGCGTGAGAAGTACCACTTGAACATACAAAAGTCATACAACTATTAAGCAATCAACACATGCACTTCATGAGAGAAATCGTAATTTGTGGAGGTGTCTCAATGATTTCAAAACGACACACAATTGCAAGTAATAAGTGCGGTGGAGACTTCAGCACAGAAAAACCAAGTATACACTTTATATTATTAAATGTGAACTATTTATATGCATGGGCAATGATGAATAAGTTTCCTACAAATCATTTAAGCTGATGAGATCTAAAGAAAATCCAATAAAGCAGAAAAATTCTTTGTATATTAAAGGTCGATCTAGAATATCCCAAAAAGTACTAGATTTTTGTGCTGAATATCAATTCGGCCAACAGAAAGTAAAAACCGATTTCAAGACCAAGAAATTAATTCCAACTTTAAATTCATAACAGAAATTTGTAGTGCATCCTGAAACTTTCAAAAAGTGAATAGATAAAGGACTTCTATTCATGAACATACATTGAGATATAAGCTTTGAAGAGTCTTGCTTGTTGAAATCTTGTATAGAACTGAATAATAATCTATGAACAAATTGAAAAATAAGTTTAAAAAAGGCTTTTTTAAGCTTTTGAATGACTCAGTATTTGGGAATATGATGGAGAATGTTTTGAACTGAGTTGGTGTTCAATTAGTAACTAGCTCTCAGAAGCATCGAAATTAGTTAAGAAACAAATTTATAAATCAACAACAATTTTTGATGAAAACTTAATTGCAATACACATGTACAAAACAAAGCTAGCTCTAAACCAACCGATATACGTTAGAATGTCGGTATTGGATATTTCATAAAAAATCTAATGTATGATTTCCACTCTGATTATAATACATCAAAATATGGAGAAAGTGCTAAGCTACTACTCACCGATGCGTATTAGCTAGTGATGACATTACAACTGATGACATGCATAAGGATATAACATCGGATCTCAACAAATAATTTGATATGAGGGAGTTTGAAAATGATCGTATTCCACATCATATTGGGCTTAGAAAAGGTGACAAGAAAATTCAGAGATGAAATATGTGGGAGACAAATGGTAGAATTTATTGCGCCAAGGTTTAAATGTTAAAACTACATTGACACATGTGGTAATTCAAACAAAAAACAAAAGACATTAAAAAACACTTGATTAAGAAAAACAGACATGAGGACTACAAAGATTATCTAGTCACTGGGAGGAAGGAGCGTAGAAAAATGAAAATTATAAGATCTTATAACCTCCACCTATATACCAAGAAAGTTGATTGAATAAAACACAAACTACCTGACGGAATTAATACGTTATCGCATGAACATTACCATCTGAGATAATGTGTTTACATATTTTCAAGACTAAGGCACGAACGCTTGCATTGTTTACATTGATTTAAGCTATTGCAACTAGCACATTTTGAAAATGTTTCAAAATTTTTCGTAGATTAAAAAGGGGGAGTTGCTACAGCATAAAGGAACGTCAGAACAGATGGTTGCCAACTACTGCTGATTTACATGTGTCATATTACATTACGGTTTTCGGTCTGTGTATGGAACCACTCGGACAACTATGAAGTTTACATGCTCTGTTTTTGCGGTCAAAAAATTGCTTCCTATTGGCGTCACCACGAACATATAATTTAACATTTCTATCATAAGCTTGTTTGATGCTTCCCAGGTCTATGTTCAAGAATATAGTTGCTTTACTCATACTCTGCAACCACTCCTCCTATCCACTTTAAAAATGAATCATCGTCACAGGAAGAGATTCCTTCATTTGCTCCCGAGTATAAATTATATATTTTTCATTTGGTGAAAGTTTTTTTAATCCCAAGTGTTTAACATATTTGATCTTTGTTCATTTATCAACATCCCTTAATGTTAACACCTTTGGCTTTTTGTCTAAGTTGCTTTACGCTTGGGTTGTTGATCCTTTTATTACAGATCAAAAATTTTGATTTTTCGTTAAAACCAAAGGCCATGACTTTACCAAGTCTTCAACCTCCATCTAGGCCTATGCAATCAGAAGCAATGTGTTGATATTCTCACATTTTCTTTAAAGGTTTTAACTAGTCATCCTCGTTTAGTTTTTGATTTTCTGCCAACACTTCATTCATGGTATTCATGGGTGCATTGGCGTCTAACAATTCCTGCCTATATCTAGCAATTTTACCTTTTTGAGCGATATCTTTTTCACACAACTTTTCCTTCTGAGAAGCAAGCTTTTCCAATGAGAGAATCTCGGTATGCACCAAAGTGCTACCGTTGTCGAAACATCTACTCCATACAAAAACAGTGAGCTAAACATTACTAATGATGAAATTAAGCAATTACGCCGTAAAAACCTTTACTGGCAGTACAATTGAAGTAGTCATGCAGAAGATGCAAAGATTAGTGAAAGTTGAGAATTTTGGTAAACAAGTTAAGAAAGTATTGCACCGCGTATATTCGTTGGAGTCAGATTACGGCCGCATCATCCAGAAATGGAGTGCAATCCTCCCGAACAAGGAAGCGTTGGGTAAAGAAGTGATAAAATGGGCATCATTTCAGCAAGAAACTCTTCACGTTACAATGATTGCAGAGCAGCGAATTTCATCCAAAGACGAAGCAAATAAACAGTCCCTTCAATCCAACTGCATCTAGAATAATTATTGGTCGTTATTGCTGCATCTCAGACTTCCGAAATTCACGTTTACTAAGTTCATGGGAAACATTTTGCATTGGGTTTGTTGGTGGACCTATTCATCAAAACTAAGCCCTAACCAATCGTGATTGTTTTAATTATCTACGGATGTATTTAAAAGGGACGGCGGAAAGAGCAATTGAGTTCATTGAAAAGTAGTGGGAGAATTATTTCAAAGCAATTGAAGCTCTTCAAAGAAGATATGGAGAAAGGCGTTTGATAGTGGAGCGTTTGATAAAATCATTACTGGATATTGAGGTGAAAGAAGACGTAGATGCTGGATCACTTCATAACTTGTATGACATCATGGTGCGTACATACCGCGCTTTGGAATCTTATTGGTCAAAACTTGAGGTGGTGCGACGAGTTCTGGTCCCAATCTAGATGTCTAAATTACCCAATGAAATATGTAGGAAGTAGGAGTTTCAACTCTCTAAGTTGGAAAATGAAGAGGACGCCTAAAAGTTACAGTTCAGTATTTGTTTGATTTCCTTTGAGCTGTTGTTAAGTCTGAGGAGGCAGCCAAGAAATCGGCAAAGCTTAAGGTTCTAGTTGGTAAACTCAACAACAATTCTTGCCAAAAGGAATATTGGCGTAAACAAGAGCAAGACAAAAAAGGTGAGAGTGATCCATTAGCTTACTCAGCTACTGCACTAAATTCCAATTCAAGTTCCGTGATGAATGAGTCAAAGACCCCAGTTGAGCTGCAATGTGTTAATTGTGGTAAGAAGCATGATATTGCTGATGTCCGGAAGTTACAAAAAAGTCAGTGGATGAGAGGTTGGACATAATTAAAGACGAACGACTTTGTTTTGGTTGTCTTTCCCTAACATCCACAAACCACTATAGCATTACTTTTAAAAGTTCAGGATGCCGCATTTCAGGTTGCAACAAAAAGCACCATCATCTGTTACATCACGGAACTCCTTTAAGAGACTAAGATGCAGTAGTTGGTAAACGAAGTACCCTCCACGATACTGTGGAAGACAAGATTATCACTCGCATCGGCATAGCAAACAGTTACTGGTCCACCTCCATGGAAAAGCAGGTGAGGTTACAGCCACAGCTTTGGTAGAATTGGTGTCGAATGACGTGACACTGCCCGTTCATTTTTGGATAGACAGTGGAAGTAATCAATTGTATAGCAGGGAAGAAATCGTAGACACATTATGTCTGTCGTGTGGTAAGCCTGTTAAAACAATGACCATTCTTATGTATGGTGGCCAATCTTGTACCACGAAGGGAAAAAAAGTAGAGTTTCAATCGTCAACTAGACATCCTGAAAAGAACATCTTTCTTAGGGTGTGGTTAGGTCCCAATATTTGTTCGCCTTCTAAACATACGACTGCAAACTTAGAGCACTATCCCCATTTAATGGGTTAGTGCTAGCAGATGCCAGTACACAGAAAGGAACAACCATTCATATTTTGGTTGGTGCCGACCAATGGTCCTTACTTATGAAAGGTGGTATAAAGAAAGAGACGGTGTTGAGTCCCGTGGCAATGAATTCAGTATTCGGTTTGCTCTTTTTGAAACCAACTGGAGTTCAAAACCCAAAGCTGAGCACCGCGTTTTCCCACCACGCTGCTACACAGACTCTTAGCGATAACCCAAACCAGACTTTGAAGAATCTCTGGGATCTAGAATCCATTGGAGTAGTGGATAATCCAAAAGCTAGTAGCATAGAGAAAGAGTGTGCAAAACGAAAATTCAATGCAAGTGTGAAGTTTGACGGGCAAAGATATGAAGTGTCATTAGCTGGGAAAAAGTGTCATTCCAAGTTAGCCAGTAATAAAGAAATTGCTTTGAAGGGACTAGTAACTATTGAAGTGAGATTACAGAAGCAACGAGAGCAAGCAGAGACGTATAAAGAGTGCTTTAATCAATATCTAGTAGAGGGTCATGCGACACTAAAGAAGTTAACAAAGCATTCGGGATTCATTATCTTCCACATCACCCCATGTCCCAATATGAAGAGTCCACACCCAAATGCAGAACAGTGTTCGTCGCCGCTGCTAAGAGTCAAGAAGGAATAACATTGAATGATTATCTGTTACCCAGTCCCATGTTACAAAACGGATATAGTATTCTTGTTGATCGGTCTCAGGTTCCATCGTGTTGCAACGATGGCGGACATGCGGGAGATGTTTTTTCAAATCAAGTTAGCCCCAGAAGACAAGAATATGCATTGTTCCTTTTTGGAGGATTTTTGAAACCGATCAGGAACCACAAACTTACTGCATGACTAGACTTCCCTTTGGCAATGTAAGCAGTGGTTAAGAAGCAATGGCTATGACGCGGTGTCATGCAGATCGTTGTAAAAACGTATATCCAAAAGTTGCCAAAGTTATCAAAGAAGATACCTACGTTAATGATTTTTTGACCAGAGCTGAAACTGATGAATCTGTCCTTAAGCTGTGCAGTGTTCTAATCGAGATGACAAAACTTGGAGATTTCGATTTGGTGAAATGGGCAACGAATCCCAAACGGTTGTTAAAAAGTATCCCTGAAGAGCAACAAGCAACCAATCTTGTGATATGTTTGCATGATAGTGTTGACTCTCTAAAAGCATTAGGAATTTCTTTGGACACAATTGAGGACGCTTTCTTGTTTCATCAAGGAAGTAAATTGCTACATTCGCCTGGTCCCAAAAAAAAAACAAAGTGCTATCAGAATTGCCTCGAAACTTTTTGACCCATTAGGGTTTCCCAGTCCTTTTACTATCACAGCAAAGATTCTCTATGAAAAGAGTTGGATCCAGGGACTATCGTTGCATGAATGTCTAGATGAAGAAACTAAAAAGTATTGGTGGAGATGGAAAAAAGAGTTGGAGCATTTGGGGTCAATTCAGCCTATTCGCTCCTTCCTGAGCGGCCTAACTTCAGAAATAATTGATGTCCAACTACATGGGAATAGTGATGTCAGCCCAGTCGCTTATGGAGCTGTAGTGTACTTGCAGCCTGAAGATTGCAGAGGAACTATAAGTCCACAAATTATTCTGGCGTAGAATAGAGCAGCTCTTACAAAAAGAGTACTCCTGCCTAGACTGGAAATAACGACAGCGTATCTATTGACGCGCATGATAAAATGTCCTTTGGAAGTTTTGAAAGGGAAAATAAATCATTACATTAGATCAAACGATTGTATGATCACTTTGAGTTAGATACGCAGACCAAGTCATACCTAGAAAGTATTTGTAGCAAATCGGGTGCAGTCAATTGAAGAGAGTACTATGCCGGAATGGTGGAGATGATGTTCAAAAGATTCAAATCCGGCAGACATCTTGACACATGTAAAATCGTTAAAGTACTTGACAGAGGGCGGGTTTTGGTGGCATGGCACAGAATTGCTTCCTGATCCACCTGAGCATTGGCAACGTTATGGTGTCTACTTATATCTCTACCTGTATAGATTTTGAAGGACTGGAACTTTGGATCAAATTACTACGAGTAACAGCATTCGTCTTCAAAGCTGTGACCCTGTTTAAAT
This sequence comes from Phenganax stokvisi, assembly GCA_025400075.2. Lineage (NCBI taxonomy): Eukaryota > Metazoa > Cnidaria > Anthozoa > Malacalcyonacea > Clavulariidae > Phenganax > Phenganax stokvisi. The sequence continues at coordinate 11,476 of JAODVQ020537349.1, forward strand.
GACCGTTACAAAGATCGGCCAGTACTGCTGGATTAACTGATAAAGAAATCCCACGCTCAGAAATGGATTTAGCCAAACTCTATTGGTACTATGAAGTACAGAGAAAGAGCTTCCTGGAAGAGCTGAATCGGTTACAAAAAAATTATCATCTACCCTCTAAGAGTTCGTTCGTGAAGTTGGATCCAATATCGGATGAAAGTACCAACTTAATTAGAGTAAGTGGTTGATTACAATTTTCCGAATTACCCAAAGATATGAAACATCAGATCATCTTGCCTGCAAAGCATCCAGTCGTGGAAAAAATAGTTGCATATGTCAACGAATCTCTAGCATACCATGGGGGTGCAGAGACGATCCTGGCGATTTTAAGAGAAACATTTTGGATACTCCGTGGTAGACGAGCTGTTAAACGAGTTCTCAGTGGCTGTCAAATATGTCGAAGATTGCAGGTCCGCATTAGCTTTTAGTTGACGGACACTAACTTGCCCTATCAAATAAATTATGAATGAATGAATGAATGAAAGAAGAATTGCTAATATTATGGTGATAGTCTACAGACGGTTTAGAATGGAGGTTTGTAAATATTTAATTGCAGCAACATGAACAAATCATTCTTGCTATAACACTTTTTATAGCACCTGTTGACTCAAAGTGAATATTTCTTTCAGTCGTGCCTTTCCCAGTCTTGGTGGTGCTGGGAAAAAGATACCATTCAGCATACCACAGCGAGATGCTAAAAAGCAGAAAATCGTTGTAGTTCAAACTCGAAAAACTTGGACACACGATTTTTTCCCCGTTATCTTTGCCCAGTTGTAATGTCACTCCTTCTATAAGCCAATTAACAAAGTTAAGAGACGCAGGATTAGGAAGAAAAAGAATTACAGTTCCTGACAAACAAGCATCATATCGAAAAATCAAGGCCAATCTTGAGAAGCATTATCCTGATTTAAAAGATCAAGATGGAGCACTTGAATTAATGCGAGCTCAGGGGGGTGGCAACTCAAGACCATTCCATCTAATTCTGATGCCTTCAGAGGGTTGCAGCATACCATACTTGAGGGAAATGATTGGCTCGTCTACATTGTTATATATCAGACCAACCAAAAGTGGTATAATTTTAGAAAAGTCAATTGTTGCAACAACATCAAGCCCGCCAGCAACTGAGTGTAGTTGGTGTCAAGAGAAGATACTTATTTCAAACTTGCATCAACATCACCTCAAGTGCAAACTTATTCAGTTTGATTCTAGTAGCAGTGATGAAGAAAATGCGTCACATAACAGCAATATTAATGTGTCCCTTGCATCACATAGGAAGTCCGGAAAAAAGGAAGGCATGCAACAAAATGAAGTCATCACAGTTCTTGATGATCATGAAGGCACTTCAAAGAAAACATGGTCTAGACAGCTGAAGCAGATATTTCCTGATTCACAAATGAAAGAGCTGGAAAAAGTTTTTTCACTATCAAAGTCACTCGATAAGGCTGCGGAGTGTAGCAAATGGTTCAGATGAAGAATATCTGATGGTTGACAGAGAGTCTTTTTGGATTGACTTAATGCGATTTTACAAAAAAAGTAATTGGGAGATCTGAACTGTTAGAAAAGCAGTTGTCAGTGTCATTCAAAAATGAAGAAGGTTTGGATGGGGGAGCGATGAAAGTTGAATTTTTCTCATCGGCACTTAAAGAAGTCAAAAATAGATTATTTGAGGGGGACCATTCAAACCTTGTTGTAATAAACGATGAAACTAAAGGAATGCTATTTCATCTTGAGTCATTCACTTTCACCACAAGCATCTTTTGGTTTTCCTGCCCTAGCACCCTATGTGTATGCATATATTGTTGGAGCAGATGAGGATGAGATAACTCTACTTTTGGATAAGAAGGTTATTCCTTTGGATGCTTCCACATCAACTTTCCATGATTTCCTCACGGGTCTTCAGAGATGTAAGAACGATGCTGATATGGAATCCTTGCTCGAGAAAAATGAAATGAGTGAAGCATTTTGGAAGCTAATAGACCCATCTCGCTGGCCAAATGAGCAACTAATTAACATCAACACAAGAGACTTCTTTCAGCATCTAGTGTACAACAAACTGCTCGCCGCAAGGAAAAACGAAATGGAAGAGCTGAAAGAAAGCTTAAAGGCATTAGGTCTGCTTGATGTTATGGCCAAAAATGTTACCATGTGCAATGCCTTATTCTGCACTGTCAACAGTAAAGAAATAAATTTTGATATCCTAGTTGATATGATGCTGCCAGTTTATTATTTTTTTCCCAGATGATGACAAGTATTGCCTCCTTACATCATCTGCTTGCACAGCAACACTAAGATTGCCAACAGTTCATAGTGCACAGGCCAAATTTTTCCAATGTCTATATGTTGCTCTTAAATTTGGAAAAGTCGGCTTTCCAAACCCATGATGCACCATGTCATTTAAACAGTTACACACTGCATCATATCAGCTTTATGCTGGAAATTTATTTTGTGAAACTGGTAAATCTTTATGGTGAATCTTCGCGTTAACATTATTGAAAACTTTATTTTGTAGAAAAGGTTGACATTGTAAAACTTTCAATTTGTTCCTCAATTGTTATAACATTATTACAATGTAAGACTTTATAATCAAAATGCAGAATGTGCTTACAGTGTTCTAGTTATTTTCTGACTCTCATTTGTCATTGTACTGTTTTTAGTCAGTAACTAACACTGTTTCAACAATTTTAAATGCTTGGATATAAATGTCTATTCCATGACAACTCGAACTACTTGTGGGGTTTACCATCATACTGAGATTGCTGAGCAGGTTGTCATCAATAGGGCATGTGATTCCAGGAACATCAAGTACAATATTTTTCCGGGATTCACCATCATATCTTTGAGATGGCAAGGGTTCATCATAATCTATCCCATAGCCATAAGCACCATCTTCTCTGTCACTGTTTGCCACTAACGTCACATTGACATTACTCAAACCCGATATCCACAGCTGGATTGATGTCATGTTGGACTCCGTTCTTAAGGGTTGATTGTCATACCCTTCTCGAAACAAGTCAAGGTGCCTGTTTATACGAGGTCGGAATACATAATGGAGGCAAAAAAGATGAATTTCATTGCTGATATCAAGGTAGTTGTTCTCTTCAAAATACCAGAAAATATAGTAAAAAAGAAATGTGCACCAGTGGAATAGGTCCCTCCAACACCGCTCGATTCTTTGGTTGTGACAGCTTTCGCCGGCAATAAAACTTGCCCTACCAGGCCCTCTAGATGGACTTGAGAACATAAACCATGCAACTTCCACACTCTCAACCCCTTGGTCTCTACGGACTTTTTCAGGAAGACCAAATTTTTCTATGGCCTGCATAAATAGGTTTAACACCGTACTTGCCTGATTGTTTATGCTTGCTGCAAGGAACATCACCCTTTGAGAAAAACCATCCACACATCCATGGATTACAAGGCCCCACCTTATTAATTTATGGTTCCCATCAAGGTGCCATAATGATAGAGGTCTTGCAACAGAGTAATGTCTTCGTTTTACAATATTCATTTGCATTGTCCACAACAGCATACCTTCTGGGTCAACACGCCATAATGATGATTGCACACGCTCCCACTGAATGCGTATACCTCTGGCTTGAAGAAAACCTTTCATTCTTCTTATGCCACAGTTTGGAAATTGGTGATAAATCTCGGACACGATAGCATTAAGATGTTCGTCAGACATATCAGTGTATCGTGGTACTTCTTCCATCAAGCCAAAAAGCTTTATTCTTCGACTGATAGTCTTTCGGCTTACGCCTAACATGTCTGACATTTTAATCAAAGAAAAGCCATAGTCCAGGAACATTTTCAGAGTTTCTCTTGGTATATCAAATGATGGGCAAGTAAGAAAGCCAGCAAGTAGGAAAGAAAGCAACACATCAGATGATTATGACATTTTCGCAGTCAGTGAAGAAAACGAGCTGATGGAACATATTAAAGAAATTGATCCAGGGGCCGGTTGTACGAAAGGTGGATAGCACTATCCAGTCGATAGTGGTTTTTTCAGCCTTTGCATAATTGGACAAAAAACGACGAAACCTTCAAATTGGCCAAAGAAATAAATATAGCGGCCTTTAATCTATGAATAGCAATCTTAATCTTGTTTCATAACGATCAATGGAAAATTTTACGAATGTTTTAAAAAATCGCTATCCAGTGGATAGCGCTATTCACTTTTCGTACAACCGGCCCCAGGTGTTTACCATAACGTTACGGATAAGTCGCTAAAGGAAGTAGCAGAAGCAAGAGCTGAAGATAAGAACATGTTGACTGTAGCAACCTTGATCTTGTATCGTTGGCCAAGTTATAAAACACAAGTACCTTTCAACGTCAGAGAGTATTGACCATATCGTGATGAACTTTCCGTTCAAGATAGAATAATTTACAGAGGCACTAGAGTTTTGATACCTACTGCGTTGACACCATGTATGCTTGAGCAAATTCACAGTGCTCATTTGGGAGCAGATAGATGTATTAGAGCAGCTCACGATTTGCTACATTGGCCCACGATCCACAACAATATCAAGTATCTGTGTGATAATTGTCAAATTTGTCAAGAGATTAAACCAGCACAAACCAAACAACCAACGCCGAGCCAACCTATTCCAAAACGTAGATGGCACTAGGTTATTACAGACTTATTTTCGGTGAAGGAGGACACATACGTTGTCGTTGTTGATAACCTAACGAAGTATTGGAAAATCAAAGAACTGATGGAAACAAGTGCCCAAACTTTTTGCAAACCAAGAAGATTTTAGCGAGACATGGAGTGCCAGAGTTTGTTATATCCGACAATGGACCCCAGTATACCAGTAGTATAAGAAGTTTTCAGAAGAGTGGAATTTCCAGCTTTATACCTCTTCGCCACATTTTCCAAAAGGGAATGAGGTTGCAGAAGCAGCAGTGAAGCAAGCAAAGAGAATATTGAAGACAAGCAGCGATACTTGGCTAGCAATTTTGGAGATGCGAGATACGCCAAATGAACTGGCGTCACCAAATGAGAAGATGATGTCTAGAAGAACCAGAACTACCTTACCTATCAAGCCAGAGTTATTGGAACCAGTAGTAGTACCGAAGAAAACCATTATCGAAACTATGGTGAAGAAGAAATAACAAAACAAGCGATACTATGAAAAAGTCTCTAAGCCTTTACCTCTCTTGGATGTAGGAAAAAATATTGGAAGCAAAATTAAACCCGGTTCTTCTCCTCGTTGGTCTAGAAGAACTGTCGTTAGCAAACACAATGTCAGATCTTACTTAATTAAAGCAAACAGAAGACAGTATAGGAGAGATCGGTTACACATTTGGGAAGCTAAAGAGCTCGTATGCCCTAAGTCAAATAAACCTATCCATTCTGCAGACTACGAGGTCTTACCCCATCAGGTTATACCATCAACAACAGTTCAATCCTCGCCTCAACGTGTTCAGCCAGAAAATATTCAGATTTCCCCATCATGCGGTGAGCAACTCAAGTCACCACCAAAAACTCTCAATACCCATAAACCACCAAACACTCCGGACACACAGACACCTTCTACAACGTTAAGAAGATCTGGACGTGTACGAAGACCGAACTCTAAGTTTACAGACTGTGTTTTGAACAAATAGACGCAAACATATTGATGTAAATTAATTATATAAATTTGTAGGTACAAAGTCGAACAATTATAACCTGTTCTAAAACCTTTTACAAAAAAATTAGAACTCACTTGTTAGTGCATGCATTATGAATATTTTGTATATAAAAGGAAAGGAGGATGTAGTGGAAGCACTGCATATTTTGTATAGTTTAGCATATAAATTACGTCAAGTCGAGGTTATAAATATGGAGGCTTGTGTAGTTATTCAGCGTTATTGAACTGGTTCTTACACGAGGAGGTCTGGCTGCCTTTTCAGAACAAGAATGCACGACCGATATCATCGCGGTTGCTGAGTCTTGAACGACAGTGTCTTGTATGAGATTATGAAATACAGTACGCATTTGATTAGATTTTGCACCTTTGTAGACAGTGTTTCACTTGGTTTTGGTTTGACCTTCGAGAATACAACGCACACAGCTTTGCATTGCTTGTTCAAATAGCTTTTGACGTTTAATAGACCATCGCCTTTATGCTTTATTAACAATTTTTCATCAGAGTAGAATTTGTGTATAATTTTATCAATTTCCTCGTAGGCTATTTCTAGAATACCTATGCTTCTATTATTACTTGGAAATACATATTAATACTTCTTAGATTTGAATATGTCTTGTTATTGTAAAATTCGACTTAATGCTTCTCTGGTATTTTCTAATTTGTCTATCCGTATATTTCTTGCAGGGACATTTCCTTCAATGAGTTTTATATTGCTGTTGTCGACATAAGGGCCTAATTTATTTGGATATCATAGGAATCGCTTTGTATGAGCATAGAAATAATACCTAGTAATACTTGTGACAATTTTGGGCTGATTGGGTTTTGTAATGTGTTGAATGTTCATTCCTCATTTGTAAGACAAAACATAAGGGCTACTACACTCGTATAATAAGAATCATTCTCATATGTATTGCAGTTGAACATTTTTTATTGTAATATCTTTCGTATTGGAGGTGTTTCCCCATTTTTCATCTAATGTATCCAGATTATATTTGATATAATCATTGTAACTCACGCTAATATCAAAGCTTGTGATTATAGATTTGAAATTGTGTTCAAGTTTTAGACCTGTGTTTTTACTGCAAAAAAAACTCCATATTTTTGGAGTCCAATAGTATGCATAAGGATATTTATCCTGAAATGTTATGCCTTCAAATCTGTCGCATATTTATCAGTTAAACCATAGGCTATGCTGGATTTAAATAGCTTGAGGTCTGGAGCCTCAGCAACATTAAATTCAAAGTTCTTGAGACCAGGATTGGGATGCTTTCTAACAAAATCGGATTTGAGTTTTTGTTTTTGCTTTGCTTTAATGGATTCTGCTTGCTTGTATTTGTCTGGGCTTTATACAGCCTTGTGATATTCGAGTATTTGGCGCTAGTCCATTCATTTACGTATTAAATAAATAATCAAAACTGACAACATCTGTTGAAAGCAGCCACAAAGAAATTCATGTGGACGACTCATCCAAACGGCGTTCAATTCAAAACCGTTCCTTCAAGTCAGCCACGATTTACTGGAATTACCAAAACCTAACGTAACGAAACAATAATTTTATCAACAAAGGTTTAGCCGCGATTGTGCTTCCTACTGGGTATTTGGCATTTAAAAATATTTAAAAAGAACTAGCTAAGTGCAAAATAAACTAAAAAAACTACTCTATAGCAACAAAACAAAACTATATTTTGGCTGTGATAGTTTGAATCTTAAGAATTTTAAGTTATTGCTATGATTCTCAGTGAATAAAACAATAATTCAAAACAAGTGGGTAAAAACAGAAAATGCATGGGATGTAAACCTAGGATTAAGATATATCAAGCTATTACGGTGGACGACAAGGGCCACATCTGCTCCAAGGCAACGCAACTGATTATGATGAATGACATAAAGTTTATGAACGATAAAACAACTCCAACAACAATTACAACAGGAAATAAGTTTTAATGAAGTTAGCAAAACCAGCAGCTGGCTTTTCCCAAAACCTAACTAAACATGAGGAACTCTTGAAAAATTTACTCTAGTAAAAGTAGTTTCCATATTAGTCGCATTTTTGAGACTGAATGCACCTAGCACTTCGTAAGAATTAAGACTTTCTACTTATATTTTCAAGTAATCAAATTTAATTTCTTTGTTAGGGAATCTATTTTCACCTTCTACCACTTATTTAATGATTATTATTATTGTTATTCTTGCAATTGTTCTACAAAGTATATCTTAATGGTTTCAATAATATTGTATTAAGCTAGTAAGGTCCGACTTTTTTAAATTGTTTACCAAATCCCCTAACCTTTTACCCATAAATTTAAATGAATCAATGAAGGGTAGTTGTCTTTTAACCTCAACTAATTTGCCGCCCTCTTTATTCGTAAACGTATCTATTCTTACTTCCGTAGTAAAACGTAGAAATTTTTCTTACCTTTTTTGGAATATAATCAAAATTACCAGATCATGTCTCAAGCTTTGTTTATGAACACGTGGCTGTCGTAGTCTTCCAAGTTATGAAATATAACAGAAATAAGTTTAGGTTTTTTCAGTTTCAAATTGCATCGGTTAGCAGCTCCTCCACAATATTTGCACATAAAATTGCAATGGCTTTTAACTTTATCTTCACCAAGTGTATTCTGACAACCATAACAATAAGTCGCGTATTTTAAATCTTCTCGATCAGCTTTGGTAGGCACCATTATCTTTGCAAGCTTATGTAGAGTTTTTATGAAGTGCCATGTGATATTAAATCTAGCTATCTATATATACGTAAGTAAATGGAAGTAACTTGTCCTTGACTTGGAAGCAACGTCTGAAGATATCCACTTTGAGGAACAAGCTACAATCTATGAAATATTGCTTCAAAATCAAAGTTTATGTCTATCAAAGATACCATGTAATGTCAGACCAACCATATCCTAAATTTATGAAAAGTGCTAAAAACATATATCAAGAACTTGGGTAATTTTAAGCTAACTAGAGGTTTATATAACTATTCTCTCCAAATTGTTTAAAAAATATTTGGTCTCCATTCATCTCACCTAGTTTAACCTAATTGGTGGTTTAAGTATTGTCCCTAAACATGTTTCTACAACATTCGGTTCTATCTCATATCTTAAGGAACTTGCCCTTTGGATCACGTCACTACTATCACCTTGCCTGCTTTGTCTTCTTTCAATACTCTCACCATTTTCAGTCAGGTCTTTGGGGTCAGGAGTAGGATTTCTTCGGTTTCTCCTCAAAAGAGATTTTTCCATCTTCACGAGGTAGGATCTTGGTTCTTCAGATTTCCCATCTGTTACCCAAATATTTTCTCCGGGGGATACGTCAGGAAGGACTGTGGTACAGTGACAACCATTCTACTTTTGAGCTTTACATTGTTTGTAAATTTCTTCATCTTTTCTCAACGTCTTCATATCAGGTAACTTTGAAGTTACCTTCTATGATGCTAAAGGTAAGGTAGAACGCGCTTTTCACAATCCTTTCTGCCTATCCATTGCTTTGAGAATAACAAGGACTACTTGATAAATGTGTCAACCCCCATTCCTGAACAAATTTGGAAAAAGAGACTGCAGCAAACTGCCGACTGTTGTCCGAAACCACAGTTGCAGGATTGCCATGGCAAGAGAAAAATTACTTCACTTGACTTATTACATATTCTGTAGTTTTACTCTTCTTCAAAGAGCAACCTCAAAATATCTAGAGTAGTAATCTACTACAATCACCTAGGTCTTACCGTTATATTCAAACAAATTGGTAGCTACTTTCTGCCAAGGTCAGTCAGGAAAACGTGTGATTACCAGAGGCGCTGCGTGGTTCTCTCTGCATTTACAACAGGTCCAACAAGTGGTAGCCATATCTTCTATTTGCTTCCTTAAACCTGGCAACCAAACTGAGTCTCTTACTCTCTTAACGCTTGCAAATGCATTGGTGCCCAGCTTGGATTTTCGAACCTAGCAGTGGAATGAAAAGTTTATGATTGGTGATTACAGAATCCATTCCCTAGAGGTAATCATTGAGTATTTTACAGGCCCACGTTCTTGCTAATGCCTGTTTCTGGATCTGGGCATATCTTTCCTCCGTGATGGTCAAAAATTTCGAGGCATAAGCGACTGGGGTCATTTTCATCTTTTAGTCTCCTGCCAAAGAATGGCTTCTATGCCATAGGATGAGGTGTCAGCAAACAAAATAATTCGTTTAGTTGGATCATAATGAGCTAAAACTGGTACAGTGTTTAGTTCAGTGTTTTGATCTCCAAATGCTTTTTCTTGGGCACAACCCCTCTGCAATGCAGTCTCTGTACTCATTAGGTCTCCAATAGACTTACTTTTTTCTGACAAGTTTGGAATTAATTTCCTAAATTGATTCAAAATTTTTAAAAATCTGTGCACATCACTTACGTTTGTGGTGCTCCTATACCTTGTACAGCTTCAATTTCTCCGCTTCCACCAAAATTCCATTTTCACTTCCTATATACTCAGCAAATTCCATTTCGTTCTTGCAAACTCACCCTTTTCCGGATTCAGAGTAACTCCAGCATTGTCAAATTCCTTTAGCACAGATTCAAGTCAGCAATCATGTGCTTCTTTCATCTTCCCACCAGCGAGTACATCATCAATAATGCTTACTTGACCACTTTGGCCTTCAAATATCTGTTTCATCCTTTTCTGAAAATGTCTGGGTGGAAAATTTATACCAAAAGGCATCCTATTGAAGCAGAGCCTTCTAAATGGGGTAATGAATGTAGTTAACAAATGAGAATTTTGTTCTATTTTTTCTTGCCAAAATCCGGAATTGCAATCAAACTTTCTGAAATACTTTGATTCTCTTACTTTAGCTGACAGATTTTCAATCGTCCGAATAGGGATAGGTCTCCAGTAAGACCCACTCATTCAGCGTCGTATAATCGACGCTGATCCGTATTCTACCATATGGTTTTGGAACAACAACCATGCCAGCACGCCAATCAGTAAGAATATTAACCTTTGAAATAACGCCAAGTTCTTCAATACGCATCAATTCGTCTTGAACTTTCATGTCATTGCCAAAGGTATCTTTTTGGTAAGATCAAAGTGAATGGAACAGCAATAGGCTTTAATTTGATGCCACACTCTCCTTCTAACACATTAGGACCATTAAACAGTCTTATATAAGCTGACTTTATTTCTTTTCCCATATCAATTGCTTCATTGAATTGAATAGCTTCAAATTTCATTATCAGGTTGAGAGCATTCAGATTTTTTACCATGTAAATATTTTGCACCGTTTCGTTTAAAGTAGCCATTTTCAACATACGTCAGTAGATGGTAAAAGGCCGATTCTACCCCATCAAATTTTCAACCCAACTCAATTCTGAAATCACCTTTTCAGACAAATAATTATCGATCAAAAATCATCCTCTGTCTTTTCAGACAAATAATTAACGATCAAAAATTAATCTGAAATCACCTTTTCAGACAAATAATTATCAATGAATCCAATTTTACCTCTTTATTACGCCTCCTATTTTAAACGTCTACCCTACTCAATTTTGGTTTTACCTCTTTATTTTAAATGTCAACCCTATCTAAATTCTGGTTACTTCACGCATGAGTGAATATGAAATGTCAATCATTTATACAAATTAGGTCTTAGAAATTTTCAAGTAATTTTTAAGATCTCCTTAAAATTTATAGATAATTTTCAAGTAGTTTTTAAGGTCATCTTTGAACAAAATCAAATAGTCCTTAAGATCACCTTAAAATTTACT
>JAODVQ020537455.1:0-22882 GCA_025400075.2 Phenganax stokvisi
TGAGAAATGAGCTGTGCCCGAGCCCAAGGTCATAACAGGTGTTGTATATAGCTAGGTCATCAATCATCGAGCATTGTTGCGTGCTCCTTAGCTACCTGCAGTTCCGTCCCGCATGCACGCATAGAATGTAGATACTGAACAGTTGGGTCGCTCCCGCTCGCCCAACAATGCTTACATTTATCTAGTAAATATTACATCATAGTACTTCCTGTCTTCTCAATAGCATCCTGTGAAGAAGGAAGTGTGAGACTGATAGTTGGTAATGATCCTACAGAGTTCTACCTCTCAGAATATGACTATGATAATACCTACTATGATAAGAATGGATTGGCCAGAGGTAGAGTGGAGGTGTGTGTAGGAGGGAGATATGGGACTGTATGTGATGAGGACTGGGACTATGAAGATGCCTCTGTCATCTGCTCTCAACTTGGATTCTCTCCTTATGGTATTTTTCATGCATTAACTCCTACCCCAGGAGTACATTTTTTGATTGCATGTTCATACATTAACACCTACTCCAGTTAACTTGTGTTTTCCATGCACTAACACCTCCACAATCATCTTGATTTTTTGTCCATTAACCTTCTCACCAGTTCCACACACCTTCCAGCATGGTTCCTCTAACCATTCATTGAATTAGAGTAATCTCATGCTATTCTATTTAATGCCCAGGTGCCATACCGGTTAGTGCTAATGATTATTTTGGTGAGGGTCTCACCTCGGCTCTGGTCAGTTCCGTCAACTGTACTGGAACGGAGACTGATATTCAGGAATGTAATTATAGCACTCATTTCCCGGGGCTCCGTTGCGACCATGCTGGTATAGTATGTCAAGGTATGTGTGTAGCTAGACCATAGATGTACGTTATAACGTATGGGTATTGTGCTGAAACTCTTGAATAGAATAATACCATGTGAAACCTCTCAACTTGGAGCCAGGAATATTACATTGTCCTCTATATATAACTGGGTGTCTGGATGTCCATTCTGGAGGTGTTAAAGCTGGGTGTCTGGGTGTCCATTCTGGAGGGGTTAAGATGTATAGATCAGTAGTAAGTTTGGACACAGAAATTTGTCTGTTATATCGAGGTGTCTACTGTAGAAGTGTGTCCATTAAGCAGGGTTCCACTGTATATATGTGTTTTGATAATGCGGTAAAAATTGTGAATATCTCAGATAAACCACTTACCATGGCTGATTGTGAACTGGGAGAGGTGAGATTAGCTGATGGGACAACTGGTGACAGTGGAAGACTAGAAATCTGTATCAACAGAGCCTGGGGTACTGTCTGCAGTGACCAGTTTGATGTAACTGATGCTGCTGTTGCCTGTAACTCCATCCCCGGATTTAACTCCACAGGTAATATTCTACACATGTGAGAAGAACATTGTTAAAGTGAACACCAAGTTCATGCCACAACTATGCCGTATAACTTGATACTCTTGGGAAACTATTAATACAATAAGTATATTAAGCGACTATAGCAGAACTTGCAAAGAAGACTTTCATTAGCTAGAGTGTACCAAAATATCTTAAGGGTTTTAAGTTATGTGAACTAGCTATCCTTGTGTACGTGAATGTTAGCTGTTCTCTTTAACATTATATTACTCCTTATTTCATCTACTGAACATTTCATCTGCTAGATATTCCTATTCATGATCATTATATTATGTTTGTATGATGTATAGGTGCAGTAGTGTTGTCAGGTGGCTATACTCTAAGGACATCTGGTCCAATATTCCTTGACCAGGTCCAATGCTCCGGGACAGAGAAGTCTCTATTAGATTGTACCGTCGGTAGAGGTGCTGTGGGACTCCATCAATGTAACCATTCCATGGACATTGGACTAATGTGCACAGGTATCATATAGAATCTCTGATGAGGGGTACATTAGGATAGGCAAAACCTCTCTACAAAGGACACTTAAGCTAATATGCACATGTACTTTATATAGTGGAATGAGCACTGCAGGCAAAACCTCTCTACAAAGGACACAGTTTTAATTCAATTTTAACACTACCAGTGCAACCTCTAAAAGTGAAACTTTAACAAAGACCTCTCTATAGTGAACTTTCTTTACAGTTGAAGTATAGGACACTTCTATAATGCATTCTAGTGTAAACCTCTGGTGTTATAATGGGAAAGTATAATTATTGTCCATATCCACTTTTTATTCTATCAATTCTGCAGATATAGATGAATGTAGTAGTGAAGGTCTTAACAATTGCTCCGAGAATAGTAACTGTACTAATACCATCGGGAACTACAACTGTTCCTGTCTCCCTGGTTACCTTGACAACGATGGGAATGCATTCAACTGTACTGGTTAGTTCAACTCTTTAGACTAGAACCTCTCTATAATAGACAACTTAGTGTCAGGGGTATTGTCCTCTATATACATAAACGTATATAGATGTCCATTCTAGAGGGTTACAGATATATTGATTATTAGTAGTATATACCCTCGGGAATTTTTCTGTTTTATGGAGGTGTGCACTATATAGAGTGTCCATTAAGAAAAGCTCTAGTCTGACTCTTACCCTGCAAACATCTTTGATTTTCCTAATCTTCCTCCTACTCCATTTTTTCTTATTTTCTTCCTCCTAACCAAGATATTGATGAATGTGAGAGTGCTCTGTGTGATGGTAATGCAACATGTACCAATTCTCCTGGTAGCTATAACTGTACCTGCAACAATGGCTATGAAGGCAATGGAACAACCTGCAATAGTACGTTTGAACTATTATTAACTCTTATTATATTCACTATTATAGCTTGATCGAAGCATGCTTAGCCCTAGTTAGCCTAGTGTTATTGTATTATATAATCAGCAATATCCTGTACTAACCACTGCTCTTGGACTGTGGTAGCTAATTAATCACCATACTGTGAAGCTATCATCTCAAATGTAACTGCTGCCTGCGCCGAGGGTTTGCAATTTAGTGCTATTCATATTATTAGATCATTCATAATAGGGAATCAGTGTATCAAGTTTGTTATCATCCCTCCAGTTTGAGTGCATGCATTATATGAGCCCATTGCCTGACTATAACTTATAAATGATTTCTTTCCTTCATCTTAACCATCTCTTCCTCTCTCCCTCCTTGCTCTCCTCTTGGTCCCATTCTCACAGATATCTACGAGTGTTCTACACATTATAACGAATGTGATTCCAATGCTAATTGTACTGACACTGAGGGGAGCTATGAGTGCACTTGTATTGTAGGCTTCACTGGAGATGGCTTCAACTGCACTGGTTAGTAGTTTGATAGTACTAACATACAATCATAATGTTGTGAACTTTATTGCTAAGGGTCGTATCCTCTTTACCGTTTGACATTTTAACATTCCCGTGTATGATACAGTGAAACCTGAGTTAGTGGTCACCTGAGTAATGGGGTCACATCCGTATTCAGGTCACAAACTGAAGTCCCAACAGCTAGCTGTACAATCGCTAGCTAACTATATAATTTAGCCACCTGTCTAATCGGGCCAACTAAAGCTGGCCTGAAGGTGACCAGATTGGACAGGTTTCACTGTATTTGCTTAATAAGAAAACCTCAACATAGTGTATGAATAGACTATGTATATGTATGTTACATTTTTTCCAGATATAAATGAATGTGAAGCAGATGACAATGTGTGCGATGTGAATGCAAACTGTACCAACTCTGAGGGTAGCTACAACTGTACCTGTCTTCCAGGGTACACCGGAGATGGAGAAAGTTGTCAGGATATTGATGAATGTCTCCTCAATTCACCATGTGATAGGAATGCCACGTGTACTAACAACAAGGGTAGTTTCTCCTGTCAGTGTAATGATGGATATGATGGAACTGGACAATCCTGCACACGTAAGTAGGGTTGTACTTAAACATTTAGTCAGGGCAATGGCTGGCAGGTTACTTTATTGCTTGTTGCTTGGCTAGCTGGTTAGCGGACTGACACCCACTTAAATTAACTAAAAACCATCATATTTGTGGAGTAATTTATACTACTTTTAATATGGAATTGTGGTCCTAGACTGTTTCATCAACCACCACTTTTTCCACTCTATACTATATCTCTTGATATTAGAAAATAATGCTATACATTGTTTTGTTATAAAACACCTTTGACTCTTCTACAGATGAGACATGTTTTGTACCCTCGGACCGGATATATTCTTGTAATGCATCGACAGAGATGGAGTGTGAGGCTAAAGGATGCTGTTATAATTCCACTGCGGTCACCATGAAATGCATCTACCCTTCAGGTACATACTAGACTACAATGTACATGACAGGGATCTACAAGAGTTTTAACACTTAGAAAATTAATGAAAGTGTAGCTTTAGTGAACAATGGAATATATTCAGTTGATTCAGTTAATTACTGACAATTTTATACTGATGAATGGTGCTTAGAAACAGCCAATATACTACGTAGGATGTAAGGGAGTGATATATGATTATAATAATATGTACATGTACCTATATTTTTGTCTCTATAGATGTTGATGAGTGTAGTGTAGGTCTACACAATTGTCACGACAATGCCTCGTGCACTAACACAGACAGTGGGTTCAACTGTTCTTGTAATAACGGCTACCAGGGCAATGGAACATTCTGTGAAGGTAATACATTATATATAAAAATATTAATACTTAAATAATTGTTATTGCTAAGTTGTTTTACATGTGTATATATGCTCATATGGTTAAGAGCCCGATATATAAGTTAAAGGTATTACATATATGTACCTTGGGAATATATGGTAAACTATTAGACAATGCATATCACCTCTCCTGTTCATAAGGCCCATGAGACTTCATTTACTGTGTGTTTTAACATTGCTTTGACCCATCTTATTATACATATAGATATTGATGAGTGTGCAGAGGAGTCTGATACATGTGATGAAAATGCTGAGTGTACTAATACTAATGGAAACTTTACTTGTTCTTGTAATACTGGATTTGATGGAGATGGTTACTCCTGCAGTGAGTCATCTATCATTACCTTTGTTCGTTATATGAAGTGAAACCTGAGCTAATGGTCACCTGAGTAATGGGGTCACCTCTGTATTCAGGTCACAAGCTGAAATCCCGACAGCTAGCTGTACAATAGCTTGCTAACTGTATAATGTAGCCACCCGTCTAATCAGACCAACTGAATCTGGTCTGAGGGTGGTAACCTGATTAGACAGGTTTCATTGATTACACAACCTTCCCTCTAACTGCTTCATTTTTACTACTAACACATATAGTGTAATTTTAGACCTCTGAATGAAAAGACCTCTATCAGATCAACCTGTAACTCACACTTGTATCAGGACCGCTATTAATACTACTATTACTGCATATTCAAAATGTTTTCACTACAGGCTGTAGGGAAGGGAGGGTGTTACTGTATAATGGATCTCATGTATCAGAAGATTTTACAGAAGGAACGGTATTGGTATGTTCAGGAGGAATGTATGGTTCTGTCTGTGATGACTACTGGGACCATTTCGAGGCATCTGTCGTCTGTAATCAGCTCAGACTCAACTCTTCAGCCAGTAAGTTAAATACTTTCCTGCTACGTAAAAATGCTGCTGTTAGAATTTTTATCACACGAAAAATTTTAATCTCCAAGTAAAGCCAGGAATTAATAGAGAGTTGTCTTCAGTTGGCTCACGAGAAGTTCAATAATGTAATGAATGATTATGGAATTGGTTTTTACTTGAATAAGTTCATGAAATACTTTTTACTCTTTTCTTGTAATAGGGTCAATCCCAGTTCGTGGAGCCCAATTTGGTGAGGCAACTAACTACACAATCCTCCTAGACCAACTGGTCTGTGATGGAACCGAGTCCTCTCTACTTGACTGTCCCTCAACTAGAACACCTAACTGCCAGCACAGTGAAGATGCTGGAGTCATATGCGAATCACAATGTATTAATGGAACTGTTAGACTAGCACTAGATGGTGATATTGAGGATTCAGTCTACTCAATTGAGAATGATATCAACGATTTCTACTTCTTGAAAGACGAGCTGGCCAGAGGTAGAGTGGAGGTGTGTGTAGGAGGGAGATATGGGACAGTATGTGATGAGGACTGGGACTATGAAGATGCCTCTGTCGTCTGCTCTCAACTTGGATTCTCTCCTTATGGTATTTTTCATGCATTAACTCTATCCTCTGCAGTTATCTTGATTTGTCCTGTATTAGCACCTTCATCAATTGTCATCTTGATTTTTCATGCATTAACCCTCCCCCAGCAATCATCTTGATTTTTCATGCATTAACTCCAATTTTTGAGGCGCTAAAATTTTGATAGAGCTATCTCTGAATTTATTGTCATGACCCATTTTTTTCATTACATTGTGTAATAGCCATCAATGTACTCTGATCAGGAGCCTATAAAACATTAATGCATTGCTATAGGTGCAATTCCGGTGACGAGTGGAGCATTTGGTGATGATTTTCACTCGACATTGATCTACCAGTTGAACTGTACTGGGACTGAGAATGATGTGTTGGATTGTAACTATGACAACACTGGCACGTGTCCTGACCACTCTGCCGCTGTTCTCTGCCAAGGTTGGCCTTTAACACAAATTCTTAGTTTAAAGTTTGGAGTAAAGAATTACCAACTTCACCTGCTAAGTTTAGTAGTTCACTCCAGTAATGAAGTGAACTAGAAATTTAGTTGTACTTGTATAGATACACATATGTAATTTGGACACCTCAAAATAATGGAAAATATCTGGGTCACAACTCACTGTATGATCTGTAACGTTGTGAGCCCCCTTCAGAATGGATACCCTGCTATAGCAGTCAATATTCCTTAAGAATTCATATCAGGCTTAGCTTTAAAAGTTTGAGCAAATGTTTTTAAATGTGAATGCTTTTCATTCATAATATCTGTTTTTTTTCCCTATACAGATGTATCAACAAGGAATGCATCTTGTCGTGATGGAAACTTACGGCTATTGGGAGGATCAACTAGAAATGAGGGACGTCTGGAGGTCTGTCTCAATGGAGCCTGGGGTAGTGTCTGTCACAGTGATGAGTCCTTTACCACCAACGAAGCTAAGGTTGCCTGTAGACAACTTGGTCTTCTTCAGCTTGAAGGTAAGGCTGTGTATGCCCTCTGTGCTACTGTGGTACATACAAGATATTTATTAAGTACCTGTTAATGTCTGTCACTTACAGATTGTAAGGAATCATTATTTCAATGTATTCCATAGTTATTGATTTTTAGTCGCACTTTAACATGCGAAGAGTATTCCTAGTATGCCTCTGCTGATACACTCCTGTGATTATCTGTGTTCAAGCATTCTATAGTGAATGTTTGAGAAAGCAAAAGTTAGAGTGGCTTAATGTCAGCCAAACTAGAAAAAATTTGCCTTTTACTAACTATATTAGCAACTGATGCTAAGTGTATACATCTAACTCTAATACTTGTTTGTCTATAGATGAGGTGGAGGTGGTTAATGTGCAGGGATATGGTGATCCCAGTGGGCCTGTAATATTGGACCAGGTCCACTGTGCCACTGGTGATGAGGACAGTCTCTCTGAATGTCTCAGTAACACTATCCACATGTGTGATGGTCACGATAATGATGTTGCCATCATCTGCCATCGTAAGAAGACACTTAGTCGTGTAATAATAGTGGAACCTCTGATAATGAAATACCCCAATAGAAACATGTGTATAGCAAGCTTACTATGTACTAGTGTATCACAGTGTGGGTCAATGGTAGAAATAATAGAAGATACTCCAGTTTAATATTGGGTTAATCTAGGATAGTAAGGAATTGCATCTACCTCTTATTCACATACAGCTGCTAGTCAATGTGAGATGAACAATGGTGGCTGTGCTCACCTCTGTGAAGAAACAGTCGACAGTTACACCTGTTCCTGTTACCCTGGATACACACTTGATCCTGATGCTCACAACTGCACTGGTAAGTAAAATTTCTGACATACGTACATAGATATCTATAGAGTCCACTGTACTAATTTCTGCATACTACTAGACTGGCATATGTATATACATAGCTTGAACATTGACCATGAAGATAGTACAGTCAAGCTAAGCTAGTGGTCACCTGAGTAATGGGGTCACCTCTGTATTCAGGTCACAAACTGCCGTCCCAATAGCTAGCTGTACAATAGCTTGCTAACTGTATAATACAGCCACCTGTCATATAAGGCCATCTAAAGCTAGCCTGAGGGCAACCGGACTGGACAGATTTTATTGTATACTGTAATTTTGCCATAAAATTGAGTACTTTAAACAATGACTTTATTATGTGTCATTTTAAACATGTATTTCATTATAACTGGTTTGTAATGTTCCTTCGTATAGATAATGATAATTGTACTGAAGAAGGTAGTGTTAGACTAGTGAATGGGTCTACGGCCTACGAGGGAAGAGTTGAGGTGTGTCGCAATGGAACGTACGGATCAGTGTGTAACGATGGGTGGGACGAACTTGACGCCAGGGTCATTTGTAGACAACTCAATTACAACACCTCAGGTACGTTGATAATTTGACATGGTGAAGATAAGTTAGAGGAAGAGCTGGCTTAGACACCCAATAGTGAACACCTCAATAAAAAGGCTAATTTCTGCCCATCTTGGTCATCATCTGTTAGCTTTTAACTATAATATACATAACACAGAATCTAGAGAAAGAGGAATAGAGAGCAAGGGCATAATATTATTTTGTAATGAAATGCTTGCATGATACTATAGATTAGTGATATAGTTTTTCTATTAAATAGTAAGCAGATAGAGAATAAGTTAGTGAGAGTTAGCATACAATATAATGATTTAGTACTCATATTTGTACTACGTTCATACCAACAGCTGTATTTCCAGTA
Organism: Phenganax stokvisi; assembly: GCA_025400075.2. Taxonomy (NCBI): domain Eukaryota; kingdom Metazoa; phylum Cnidaria; class Anthozoa; order Malacalcyonacea; family Clavulariidae; genus Phenganax; species Phenganax stokvisi. Next base: position 8,852 of record JAODVQ020537455.1, read on the forward strand.
AAGAGAGGTGGATTCGGTAGTTCAACGTCAAGACCTATCAACCTAGTCAACACAATCTGCTCTGGCAGTGAACAAAACATTTTAAACTGTACCTTCTCGTCTGATACTAGTGTTTGTAGTCATTCAGAAGATGCTGGGGTCATATGTGGCTCAGCCTGTCTCGATGGAACTGTTAGAATTGTTGATGGAGATGTTACTGAACTATATGAGAATCCTGGTGCTATAGATAGTGATTTCTTTATCAAGAATGAGCTGGCTAGAGGTAGAGTGGAGGTGTGTGTAGGAGGGAGATATGGGACAGTATGTGATGAGGACTGGGACTATGAAGATGCCTCTGTCGTCTGCTCTCAACTTGGATTCTCTCCTTATGGTATTTTTCATGCATTAACTCTACCCTCTGGAGTCATCTTGATTTTTCCCGCATTAACACCTCAATGGGTTTGATTTTCATGCATTAACACCTTACCAATCAATTATCTCATGCCTTATTTCCTATTTCTTGATCTTTTATGGTGAATACGCATTAACTACTAAGAATCATCTAAGTCATTATATATTGTGTTATTGATGAGGGTGTAATGTGGTATGCTCGTTAAATTATTTAAACAGGTGCTATAAGAATCACAGGAGGTGTATTTAGTGATTTAGCACTACCAGTAGTGGTAGCCAGTGTAGAGTGTCAAGGAAATGAGACAGCACTATTGGAGTGTGAACATTTGACAGAATCTGATACTGCTGTTAGTGACTGTGCCCGAGATCAGACATCTTCCGTTGCATGCCAAGGTTCGAGTAGAATTTATACTTTTCTTTCTTTTCTAAGTAACAAACTAATAACTGACAGTTTATTAAACCATCTAAAGCAGTACCAATTGATTTGATCAATTACAGGAACTTCCCCGTTCATCATGCTTATGGCATATTTTTCTATATCATAGTATGTTGAGGCTGCAAAAGTTTGATGTAAATATTTGCACCATTGTGATATATTAATACAGACTTATAAGTGGCTATGTAGTTGCTCTAGAATACTCTGAAGCACTCTAGAGATTATTATTATGTGTTTGCATCTCTTTAGATCCAGCCACTCCAAAGGGAAATTGTACTACTGGAGAAGTGAGGTTCATTATCTCCGCAGACAATACCACGGAGTGGTGGAGACAGGGAGCTATACAGATTTGTATCAACGATGCCTGGGGCGGGGTCTGTAGTGATAGTTTCTTTGATTCAACTGATGCCAGCGTTTTCTGCCACGTTCTTCCTGGATTCACATCTGCTGGTAAGATTAAATGTCCGGCCAAGCCTTCATAAAGCGCACGAGTAGAGGGGCACCACCTCAGTAGGGAACATTATCTCTGCTATAGTCTGAACTGCCTTTTCTATATCTGCATACTTTCTATGAGAGGAAAATAGCAACATTATCCTAAACTCTGCACTCCTTAATAGAAATTAGTCTAGTATATGATATGTATTGTGAATTTACTGGTATTAAAGCTACTCATTGTTTATTAATTGATTGATCAATGATTATAGGGGCAGAGGAGTTGGACTCGGTCTCACTGTCAACTACGTCAGACCCTCTCTTCCTCAGCTCTCTCCGGTGCAGTAGTGGAGACCAGTCACTATTGGAAGACTGTCAGTATGATAGACTGGATCTGGCATCATGTGATGATGACTCTGGACTTGCGGCAGCCAGGTGCTTCGGTGAGTTGGGGTACCTATTATCCCACACTTTTGAAGTTATAAATCAAAGTACAATAATGACTGATTGCAAAAAGGATTTCAGAATAGCATAAGAAATTTTTTCCTTAAATATCTATCTTGGCATCATGGATCCTTGATTTTAAAGCCTCTTATTGTCATGTATAATATGTTGCTAAGAGGTAATGTTTTCCCATCACTTAGCTATAGTTATTGAGTTATGAGTTTACGATTCGTGAAATTCTACTCCACAGATATTGATGAGTGTACTACAGACAATGGAGGCTGTGAACAGATCTGTAACAATACTATTGGAAGTTATGAATGCAACTGTTCTAGCGGATATGTTCTCAATGCTGACCTTCACTCCTGCAATGGTATCTATCTACATGCTTCTCATAAACACTTAAAACCATCTTGAAAACTAAATATTTAGTTTTAGTGGAGGTCCATCCAAAGCTTACAAAAAGAGTGATTGCGGTTGTGGCTTAATGCAGATGTAATAGTGCACATGTATGGATCTAAATTCAGTATTGAAACTTCATGTGATTTTGCAGTAAGATAAGGATTCTATTGTTACAGATATTAATGAGTGTGATGAGGCGGTGGATGACTGTCATAGCAATGCTACCTGTACTAACACTATTGGATCATTCAACTGCTCTTGTGTGTTTGGCTACTCTGGAGACGGAGTCAACTGCACCAGTATGATCATATATTAACTGCTATTATTTATAACAGTGAACACCTAGCAGGACTTAAACTCTCTCTATTCACCATGGGACCCAGCTGAGCCTGCTATAGTGAACATAGTTTTTGATAGGGAAACCTCTCTGTATAGGACACCTTTGACCAGCACTCATCACATATGCACCAGGGTTATAGTAGTTGTTGTGTTTGTACTTTGGTGTGCTCACTCTTCTGTACCTCTTTTCTATGCTGTATGTACCTGGTACTAAATGAATTTATTTTTTGGCATAGAATAGTGAAAGTACTTTCATGCTGTTATGCATACTATTTCAATGTCTACAGGGATTAACCTATGTGATGAAGGATTTTCTGATTGTCATAGCAATGCAACGTGTACTGATTTAGATGGTGGATTCAACTGCAAATGTAAACCTGGCTACACTGGCAATGGCACCTACTGCGAAGGTACCTCTGGAAGAGAAGGCACTATCATACTAAAACCTCTGAAGAGAGGACATGATCATACTAAAACCTCTGAAGAGAAAGCATTATAATACTAAAACCTGTAAAGGAATGAGCTATTATAAACAGCCTTTCCTCTCTCTTATGAAGTTGTCCTGTTTCACTAGATTGGGTATATAGGCAGCGATAATACTCTCTCTTCAGATACACATGTGTACATTGTTATAATTTATAGAATGTAGGTATTGGTTTCGTCTTTCTTGCTTTCATTTTTCCTCTATAAACTATTCTGTCTAATTGTGTCTAATAGATATTGATGAGTGCCTGTCAGCTGATATTAATGAATGTCATGAGAACGCCACTTGTTCTAATACTGATGGTAACTATACCTGTTTCTGTAATCTTGGATTCTCTGGTGATGGATTCAATTGCACGGGTAAGCCCCTTTTATCATAAACTAATAAAGATTAAATTATGATGTAGAGAGTACAATTTAGCTTTCAGCTTATATACATACCTGTATTTAAACATAAACTGAATGTAAGTCTATAGCATTAATTCAGTGCAAGTGGAATTAATTGCGTTACATTATAACACCCTACACAATATTTTATCTCTGCTATATTAGCTATATAAGTGTCTTTTTATGTTCAAGGCCTTTTTTGACTAATAGTCTTAGCTCTCTTTTTCATAATTTGATGCCATCTTGTGTGATCCAGATATCAATGAGTGTTCCACTAACATGGATAGCTGCAGTGACAATGCAACATGTTCCAATACCATTGGTAGCTATCAGTGCACTTGCAATAGAGGCTTTACTGGAAACGGCACAACTTGTGAAGGTTTGTTCTAAGACACAGAATCTCTATATAGTGCCCATCCGATATGACATACACAGCCCTGACCAAAATAGCTAACAGCTATATAAGAAACTGCTTATCAAAGGCTGCTTCGTTTTACCAAAACAATTTTATGTATGAAAATGATCATGGTTTTCTTTGCAGATGTTAATGAGTGTATAGAGGATACCCCCTGTCATCCTGATGCTAATTGTACAAATACATTTGGTAACTTCATGTGTATATGCAACAGAGGATTTGATGGTGATGGGGAAAACTGCAGTGGTAAGAAATAACCTGCTATGTTGTATGTATACGTATGATACATTGTTTGCTGTAACTATTGCACTTTATTGTCCACTTTCCATGTCTTGAGGCCAGGCACACCTAGTGTCTAATGCTAATGTTACAATAATATGTTCTGCGTGGCTCACTTCGGATTAAATTCTATCCTCGCTGTGTGATGCTATGTGGCAAAATATTATTCCTCCTTGTGTGTAACAGGCAATATTGTGATTTCAGCATAAGTGTTACTAATTACCACTCCAATCCATGTCTTATAGAAGCCATTTAAAACAGCAAGAAAATCAACACCTCATTATTAACTAACTCATCCTCTCTTTCTTTTCCATACTACCCTCAATTTCTTACTCTCACTTCACTCTCTCTATCTCCTCTCTAATCACTGACAGATATCAATGAATGTATCAATGAAACTTTGAACAACTGTGACAAACTAAATGGAGTCTGTCATAATAAAATCGGTTCATTCAACTGTAGTTGTGGTCCAGGCTACACAGGAGATGGAATAAACTGTATAGATATTGACGAGTGTATGCTAGGACAAGATGACTGTCACAGACAGGCAATCTGTAGCAATACTTTTGGTAGTTATAACTGTTCCTGTACTGTTGGATATACTGGCAATGGAACTTACTGCAGTAAGTATATATATTGAAACATTGTTCTATAACTCAAGCTACCCTTAGTAGCCCATACTTTACCTCCTTGGCATTAAAGTGAGTGTATATGTAGCAGAGGATCAAGTATAATAAGTTTCACTTGATATACAACGAACTAATCAATGGCATGCAAAGTAATACATTTTCATTTCATTTGTTCCAAATTTAGCCTTTAAAGTTGTAATTTCCCCTTTAATAGAGCTCCCACAGAGTAGACAAAAATATTTTTCATGCATTAATGCCTCATTCACACACACACACACACTATGATCTCTACTAAACAGACTGTATAGATGGAAATATACTGCTCTATGATGGACAGAACCTCTCTCCCTCTCTCTCCAATGGAACTGTATTAGTCTGTAAGGACAATGAGTATGGTACAGTGTGCGATGATTTCTGGGACCCTCTTGATGCCTCTGTTGTCTGCTCTCATCTTGGATATCCCCCTGACAGTTAGTCTATTGGAAACTATGATAGTATATACCAGAAGTATTATATAGGGATATGTATATATAATCCATTATAACAAAATTACAAGTGTAGATAGCTAGGAATGTCACAAACCAAATGCAGTTAGCATACAATTGTATATCCATTTCTTCCTATTATACTTCTACTTACAATTAAGCTCATGATTTAAGAAATAATGTTAAATTTTATTCTTCTCTGTACAATATAGGATCAATTCCAGTGAGGAGGTCAGGTCTCGGAGTACCAGCTAACAGATCAATAGTACTAGACAATGTGGTGTGTAGAGGAGGAGAGGAGAGAATCACTGACTGTTCCTTCTCCACCCTTCACAACTGTGAACAGTCTGAACTAGCTGGAGTTAGATGCAATGGTAAGGAAAGCTATGTATAAGCACTCCTTCAATTTCATATGCCTTCCATATCTTTAAAAGTGCAATCTTCTTTCCATCGTCTGCTAAACACTTTTGTGTTATCCAGGCAATGGATGATTAAACCTCTCTCTAGCTACATATATACCAAATATTATTGTGATCACAATTTGGTTTCTTGAAGATATGATTCGTGTAGAATATATGTTATTGGTGTTTTACTAGGTTTCAGTATAGTTACTGGGCTTGAGTAACTTACTTACGTAGTCCAGAGCCCCATGTATGTGTGCTTATAGCAAGACTCTATATGCATCCAATTCAAATTGTTGGTATTACTCACTTATTTCAACCTCACAGCTGATTGTGAAGAGTATGATGTGAGGCTGGGTGTTGACAACTCTACCGAGTTCCACACATCAATCAATGATGTAGACGACTATTTCTTTATCAAGGATGAGCTGGCCAGAGGTAGAGTGGAGGTGTGTGTGGGAGGGAGATATGGGACAGTATGTGATGAGGACTGGGACTATGATGATGCCTCTGTCGTCTGCTCTCAACTTGGATTCTCACCTTATGGTATTTTTCATGCATTAACTCTATCCTCTGCAGTTATCTTGATTTTTCATGCATTAACTCCTCCCCAGCAATCATCTTGATTTTTCATGCATTAACTCTAACTAACTACAGGTGCAGCAGTGCTCCCAGCAGGGATGTTCTCAGAGGGTATACAGCAGTCTGTATTACTGGGAGAAGTATCCTGTTCTGGTAGTGAAGCATCGATCCAAGAGTGTAGCAGTTCTACTATGAATATCAATTGTGATGAACCGGGAGCTGCAATCGTTTGTCAAGGTATAATATACTTGTGTAACATGTTGTGTTGTAACGTATTGTGCTATATAGTTGACTCGGGCCCTGTGTCAACTGACTGCCCCTCAGTAGCTCAGTTGGTAGAGCCAGGTATAATGTGTTTGTGTCCCATTCAGGTCAGTTATATTCTTTGGAAAGAGCTGACCAGGGTGGTATTTCTTTCTTTGTTGTGCACCTGCCTTTGCATTGATGTTTATGTACTAATTTGATTCATTCTCAATAGATTGTGTATCTCTAGTTCTTAATACCCTTATTTAAGTACAAAAGCTGGAAAATAGAAAGATTTCTAAAAGAGCTTTGAGGTTTTGTCAGCTAAATAAGTAAACTTTTGGTCAAAGACTCTTAATCCATAGCTACTATATAGACCTAAGTTTCCCATGTGTATGTGTTCAGTATGTAGACTGTTTTATTTCTTCTTCAGATGATAATACTACAGAAGAAGCAGACTGTGATAATGGTGATGTCAGACTAGTGGGTGGAGCCAATGACCTTGAGGGCCGTCTGGAGATATGTCTCAACAGAGCCTGGGGCACCGTCTGCAACAACTTAGTATTTACATTTGATGACGCCAATGTCACTTGCACCCAACTGGGTGTGGTTTTCAGTGGAGCTGAAGTTTTACCGATAACAAATTTTTCACGTGGTAGTGGGCCGATATTTTTGGACCAGGTGTCTTGTAGAGGTAGTGAGGGGAGACTGGATGAATGCATCAGTGGAAGACCATTTGGCCTTCATGAATGCGATCACAGTCAGGACGTAGCCATCAGATGCATAGGTGAGAAAATGATACTTGAATAGTTACATAACCAGCATAGCTCAAAGTAACTTATTCATTCGCAATTAGCCTATCTATGTATATCAGGGGGAAATTGTTAAACTTTTTGCTGCATATGGCGCAAATACACGTAAAATGAAAACTTAAACAAGTATATTTTGTGTACCATAACTCTGGTTAATATGGTATGCATTGTCCCTATAACCGTTTTACCGTAAGAAATGCACACTATTTCTCCTGTATCTGTTGTTATGATTCCAAATTGTTCTATAGATGTTGATGAGTGTGCTGTAGACAATGGAGGATGTGAACACAACTGTACTAATACCATACCAGGCTACTTCTGTTCCTGTAGTGAGAGGTTCTCCCTGGCTACTGATAACGCCTCCTGTATTGCCAACGCCGAGTGTGACGCTGGATTTTGTGATTGCCTTGATGGATTTGAACAATCTGATGGTTTCAGTGGTACTAGTGGGGAAGACATTGATTGCATTGGTAAACTTTAACTGTGCTTTAATATGCTATAGCTCACTCATGTAGTCATTCTCTCATTCACTTTACAACTTACTGAAATATTATTCTCTAACTTATTGTTCTCATGCCTAAGCTTTCAGGAGTCCTCTTAGTTGTGAATACCAGACTCACGAAGCCCAGGCACGCCATTTTCTCTGATTCACTTTTCACATGCCCTCTTAGTCACTTGCTCAATTACCCACTTATTCTGTTCTCATACCCGACTTGCGGGGAGTCCTATTACCTGTGTCCACTGGGCCCACGAAGCCCAGGCACATCATAGTGTAATGGTGACCAAGATTACAACTTAATGTTCTGTGCTTTCTCTCATTAAAACCACTACCTTGCTTACTCAATCTCTTATCAGCACTAATATATGATAATATAAGGCTACAGTAACCAGTTAAAATTTGAGAGTGTGTCCCTCATATGATATTTAGATATTGATGAGTGTGAAGAAGGAACACAGGATTGTGGTGCTAACAGCTACTGTCTGAACACTATTGGCAGCTTTCTGTGTGTTTGTAACAACGGATACCGAGGAGATGGTTATAACTGCTGTAAGTTATCTATTGTTCTACATAGTCTTATTGGTCTAATGGAAACACAAAAAATCTTCTCTATGAAGAGAAATTCTGATAAGTGCCTCTTTCTATAACTTAAGACCTTTCTACTCTTTAACCAATTATTATAATTACTCTTTAACCAATTATGCGCCAATAGTTTCACATGTGTTTAGATGCATTCACACCATTATATATGACTCATTATAGTATTGAAACATTACTGTTAGGCAAGTGTACGCCTATATTATGCATGTTCAGTACACTGCCAATGCTCCTCTGGTTTCTTTTAAGGTACAAAGTTCAAAGTGCACTAGATATTATTATGTGTAGTTTTTGTGTTTACAGTAATAATTAGCGTATTTATGACATTTCAGAAGACAGTGGAACACAAATGTTGCGTATCGATTCACAGATCATATCTGCTTTTGACTGTTTGAACACTTTAGTGCTTTTCACTACAGAATGATACTACAAAATGACTACTACATACTAAATCACTAGGACTAAATACTACTAGGAATACTCAAGTCATATTATTATGAGCTAACTTTAGTTGTAGCATAACTAGAAATCAAAGTCTTCAGGTTTGCCACAATAATACTCAGTCATTGCCTGCTTTCCTTTATTGAAACACAAGACGATCATACATACAGTATCCTTTCTTGGTGCAGTGCTGAACAGTCGGTCTGTGATTTTTTGTTCATTTACACAATAGCCTTGTTTCTTCTCTTTAAAACAAGCAAACTCGTGAGAGCCTGTCTTTCCAACAGTACCAAGGTTCCTCACTCGTTCGACAGCATCACATTGGGGATGGTGGTGCTGTCCATTGTACTGGTGGCTAATGTGAACTTCAACTGGTTGAATTGCTTCTAACCATTTTTTTTTATTTGCTAGTCTCGAGGCACCATGGTGTGCCATTTTATAGTGAGTAGATGACAGAAAAGATGGGTTGAATTTACTGAATGATGTTGCGCTTGGTCCCTCCATGTCAGCAGGAAAGAGATAGGAGGATTCAAAGTCCTTAGAGTGTAGTTTCATCATCATTCCCTTCTCATTCAGATTCGATGATGTCATTCCTGGCATTAGGTCAAACTTTATATTTGCATCGTTGCAAAAATCCTTTGTGGTGGATTTATCTAAGAATTGTTTCGTTTTACTAGGTAACCATTTCAATAAAGGTGTTTTATCGTAGTCCTCCTTTTCTCCCCCAAAGATTACCTCTTGTATTTTCCCCTCATTTCCCTTCAAAACCTTTGTCATATTGCTATAGTGGTCTTGGTGCACATGAGATAGTAACACATAAACTGAAGTTGCTTTCTTAAAATGTGAATAAAGAATTTCATAATCTTTTTTATCGTCTTGAAATGGAGACCCACCGTCACTACCGCAGTCGAAAAGTATGACATTCTTTCCATCATTGCACTTGATTATTGTGCAATCTCCTTGTCCTGTTGGTATGGTGTAGACTTTGACTGAAGCCATGGTATTGTCCCAATCTGATTTATTTATCTTGGACATTTTAGTGGATGAAGAAGTGGACGATGTTGAAGTGGTGACAGAATTGATATTAATGCAATCCTTATTCCTTAAAAATCCAAAAAACTGGGTTGATGTACACCTGGTACGCTTACTACTAGGTGGTGTGTCGTCATCATCCTCTCTGGTATGTTTTAAATCTTCATCAGAGCACATTTCAATGTAATTATCTTCACTATTTTGACTTGATGCAACCATTTTTTGCCTCTGTTGTAGAGTACTCAACAGATATTCTCTGAAAACTGCAGCTAGTATATCTCCACATGGTATATCAACTTCGGTAGCCCTCCCGCCCTGCCTCTGTGATTGTACGTTCTTACAGTATTCGACTACAGCTGTAACAGACTGACATTGAGACAGCGACTGTCTTAGTCCTTTTCTTGCTATGAGCTGACCACAAGCAATAACTTCCTCTTCTACATGTTGCTCCTGGTTTATAAAACCGACTTCTTTGGTTTTTCCTTGCAAATTTTGAACACTTGATTCATTAAGATCATCATCGAAGAATTCAACTGGTATGTAAGCAACTCTAGAACTGGCAAAATGAAGGGAGAATACTATCACAAGAGCAAGAATTTCTTTAAACACGGCCATAATTGACTGTGTTATGGTGCGATGAAAGCCAATGCTCTCTTTATCAATCACACACGGCCCTTGTTTTTAATAAAACATCAACAACCATGTGTGTAAATTCCATAGTATCCACTAATGATTGGAATGAGTGGGTTCTACGCCCTCCCACACTTTGTCAAGAATACTATTGGTATTATGAAGCTACCGTGAGAGGCTTTCACATTAAAGACCAGTGGGAGTAAAGCTATTGAGTAATTACAGACACATAAGAATGATATGCATGGAGGCGTGTGAGTGCTATTGTAGTGGGTGTTGTATGTTTAGGATCATTCACCCCAGTAGGAGGGAACAGTTATGTGCATGAGTAGTTATGCACACATGGATGTATAGGGACGTGGGTAGAAATAAATATAAAATTTTGCTGAGAGGCTTACAGGTTAAGACCAATGTGTTTCCTGCTTTAAAATTGCACTAGTTGATCCAGAGACACTAAAACGCACAATTTCGAGTACTGTGACCCTCTTTCAACGGATCCTGGATCTGTCTATGAACTGAACATAGTCGCTAGATATAATCCCCAAAAAAATGTTTGCCACCATTTGTGTTAGATTTGAAAGTATTATAGGCCAGAGAAACATTCTGGTGCTTTAAACTGAGTGGGATTTGTCTTCATACAAAACGTAGGTGTAGATATACTGTCTAACTGAGATTTAGTTTTAGAGAGAAATTAAGATATTACCGTGCATATATAGTTGCTGTCGCTACTGTCTGTATGGGAGTAAAGCTAATGAGTTATTACAGACACATTAGATGCATGGATACGTGTGAGTAGAATGTTTGTAGTTGTTGCAGGCGCTGTTTGTTAGGATTATTCACCCCAGTGGGAGGAAACTAGTTATGTGCATGAGTAGTTATGCACAAATGATATTGCTTGAGATGTGCGTTAGGACGTGGATAGAAATATATCAAATTGCCACACTCACACACTTTCTCTCACTTTGATGCTTTTTGTCTGCTGGCCAGTGCACACAGCCAGCAGAGTGATAATGATAGGCTCCATGGTACAAATTAGTTATAATCACTTGATTTCGGTGGAAATTGCAATATACGCAACATTGTGCCCTTGGCCAAAGCTTATTGGATGCTGACCTCATCCTCGTGATATAACCTGTACATAATAACATAATTGTATATAACTTCCATAGCATGTAGTGATGGTGATCTTCGTCTTGAGAATGGAACCACTACTGAGAGAGATGGTAGAGTTGAGATATGCAATGGAAATGTCTATGGAACAGTATGTGATGATGACTGGGGATTACTGGATGCCACTGTCATCTGTCGAGACCTCGGTTTCTCTGATGCAGGTAATACACTACTTCTACTGTATCTACTCCGTAACTGAATATTGAAATAGTGTAGGTACATTACAAAGTAGAGCCTTACTTAAAGGAACTATAGCAACATATAATGGCCATATTTAGTACAAGTGGAACGAAATTGCATTCTGTTGATGTATCCATTGTTCTTGATTTAATTCTTCTATCTTTAGTAACATTTCTAAATTTAGCCCTTACGTATATACTACTACACTTCCTTTTAATAGTAACCTTCTATAGCAGACACCTCAACACAATGTATCAGCTCCATCAAGATACCTATACATTCATTATACCAATCCAGAGTGGACACCCTGCTATAACAAAAAATAATTATTCTCAAACAATATTATTCCTGGCTCCAAGTTGTCCGTAATAGAGAATTTCTACCTTATAGTATAATACCTTTCAGTTTAAAGGTACTTCACTGTAATATATACATGTTGTTGCCACTAGATGCTGAGGCGTATGGACATGCTTACTATGGTCAGGGAACTGGTGATATATACCTTGAGAATGTAGCCTGTGATGGTGACGAACTTTCATTGATAGAATGCCAAGTCAGTGAGATAGGGTCAAATGACTGCGATCACACCGAAGATGCTGGAGTCAGCTGCAAAGGTAGTCATCCATAAAGAAAGTGTAAAAAGCGACAAACTTTGATTATAAAAGAGCACGGACGTTTTTTTGTTAAATTTTGTTCAGACTATGTGTGTTTAAGCATGCCATGCCCCCAATATGAGAGCTGTATTATAGACGTGTTACTAAAGATATGAAACAGTGATTTATACAACACTTTGTTCTGAATTCTCTATGTAGCTGCATGTACACCAGGGAGAGTGAGGATACTTGATGCAAATGATGACCATCCTATTGACTTCTTCGAAGAAGGAACTGTTGTTGTGAGAGGTAGAGTGGAGGTGTGTGTAGGAGGGAGATATGGGACAGTATGTGATGAGGACTGGGACTATGAAGATGCCTCTGTTGTCTGCTCTCAACTTGGATTCTCTCCTTATGGTATTTTTCATGCATTAACTCTTTTCCTCTAGAATTTTTCATGCATTAACACTTCCCTTATAAGTCATCTTACTTTTTTATGCATTAAATCATATTTCTTGGCTATCATAATCACTTAACTCCCTTCCAAACTGGGAGCTTGCAGACTTTTCATGCATTAACTCATCCTCATACATTTATATTGATATTTAATGCATTAAGCATTCCTTTGGCGTTCCTCTTATTTTTTACATTAAGCTGCCATACATGGGGGTTAATCTTGATTTTTCATGCATTAACCACTCTCTCATGGTTATGCTATAACAGGAGCACTAAATCTGACCCACGAAGAGTTCCATAGTTTAGTAGCTCCGACAGCCATTGATAGCGTAGAGTGCAGAGGAAGTGAGAGCTCACTACTAGACTGTCGACACAGCCAGCTGGGTGTATGTACCGGACTAGCCAACGATGCCGGTGTCGTCTGTCATGGTATGTATAACGACTTTGATTATTCAAACCATAACTATGGTACCACTGTTTGGTACCAATAACAGTTGGCATAAAATCATAGCCCAATCACCCACTTTAAAGTTGAACCTCTGAAAATAGGAGATAGATGACTGATGAGCCATGCCTGTCATATCTGGCTCTAAGTCCCACTATCCAACTCTGATGGCTAGCCTTGGTAGTATCAATTAAGATATTACCTGTCACTAGCAGTTCAGATCTATATCTATTTTCATAGCTCTTGGGCTCCAGGAAGGTAACTGCACTACAGGAGACCTGAGGCTAGCTAACTCTACTGTTACTGGCTCCACACGAAGAGGAACACTTCAAATCTGCCTCAACAATGCATGGGGAGCAGTCTGTAGAGATAGTTTTTTCAGTAGAGCAGATGCAGACGTGGCTTGCACAGGAGCAGGAGGTTATGAGAGGAACAGCAGTGACAGTATTGGTTCAGCAGTTCTCAGTGGACCTTCATTCTTGTCTCAGTTGGCCTGCGAAGGAGATGAGAGATCAATTTTTGACTGTCATAGATTTAGTAGCCTTGGATCTGACTGTTCCTCAGAGCTGGTACCAGTTATCACCTGTCATGATGTTGATGAGTGTACTACTAATAATGATGGCTGTGAACAAAATTGTACCAATACCATCGGAAGTTATGAATGTTCCTGTTTCAATGGATATGATCTTGATGTTGACCTTCACTCGTGCAATGGTGAGTGAGAACATACACCCATCAATCAACAGGGAGACTATATACTTGGTATTATATTGTATTAGTGCTGGTCACGTGACCTGCAGCCAATCAGATCCTCGCAATCGGGTCACAT
>JAODVQ020537556.1:0-22859 GCA_025400075.2 Phenganax stokvisi
GGATCCCGGTTGCTTCAACCCGGATCTCGCCTAGGCGGGACGGGACGAAAAACGTGCCGCTTACATATAAACACAAGGGGAAAAACGAAACACAAACAATTACATGCCGGGATCCTGTTCATCGTCCCGTCCCGGCAAACTTCCCGTCCCGCCTCATATAAACAGGCACTGACACTTTCATGCAGGGCAAACTTTCTGGCCAGTTTCCGTTTACTTTGGTGATTTTGAATAATTGTAACCCTGAGTATTTTTGTTTTACTATTGCTGCTTCGTCTTCAATCACTAGGGAGTGTTTTGTAAAGAAATGTTTGTAGAAATAGTGCGCTCAGAGCAAAATATAGTTAATGTTATAGAACTACGTGCAAGGAAACTGATTGAATAATTAGAACTTTGAATACGTCGTTCTTTTATCGTATTCCTTTGAAATGACGCGTTAAACCACGAAAATGTTCTTGTAAATGATGCCCAATTTTCATTGTGTTTGTTGTGTTTACAAAAGTTTTGCGATTTTCGTCAAAAGTTAGTGATATTCTCATGGATATTTGTATTTATCCCCAGGTGTGCAAACATCCTAAACTAATTTAATATCCCTGTTCATTATATTAGGACATCCTGAATTACTCCGATTATCCTAGGATATCTTAAAGTTTCGTGAGATTATCCGAGGGCAAATTACTTCGCAAAAGGGTAGGAAAATTTTCTTCCCAGTTTTTTCCACCTTGTCCTCGACGGTTGTCAGGATTCTTTAAGAAATTTGAAATCCTTTCTCATCATCATAGAACGTCCTGGACTACCGTGGTATTATCATAGGATATCTTGAAGTATCGTGAGATCATCCGAAAAGCAAAATACTCTGGAAAAAGGTACGAAGATTTCCTACTCGGATTTGTCTAATTCACGGCGACTTTTGGATTTTGAATATTTTTGAGATTTTCTGTTTACAAATATTTGGCGATATTTCTGAAAATTTATTGAGGTTTTTCTCAAAGATTTTAGGAATTTTCCTCGAAGTGCACGTGTACCTTTTGAAGTAATTTTATCCCTCGAACTTGTCATAGAATGTTGAGGATCAATGTGGCACTGTCGTGGAGAGATATCTTAAGTCGTTCTGGTGGGATACCGTGGTCCAATTTTATCCTTTTATTGATCAATTATCCTTTCATTTGAGCTCTGCCTAAGTTTACATCTACCATGCATGCATAAATGTGTTCAATCTTAACCATAAAAATAAATACTTCAAAACCAGGCTTTTTGCATAACTATAATAGAGGAATTCTAAAGCTAATTTGAAATGATATATAGGAGGCCCAATTCCGCACAAATGCAAAATGACGAACGAATTCAACATGGCGAACCAATCTGGAAAGCGGACAAAACGCCGAAAATAAAATATTGAATCATATAAAACTGCTGCATGCAATTCGATGGCCTCTAATATATCTATTTCAATGGTACTAATCGATTAAACCATAGTTTTAGAGTTAAACGTTTGACATTCTATGATGGAGAAAAATTGTAAAGGTCATATATATACTCGGAAAAACCCATTCAATGGAAAGTCTCAGTAAAATAAAGGATTGAAAATCGAAAAATTTTTGTTTGAAAAAATCATGCCTACGAGACAGTGTGGCACAAAAGACACGGAATCTTACAATAGGGGTGGGTCCTTTGAGTACGAAGATGGACATTTGTCGACACAAATAGGAGTCCATTCAGTATAAATATGGACATCAGTCGACGCAAAAAGGAGTTCACTGAGTATAAAGACGGACATTTGTTGACACAAATAGGAGTTCGTTGATTACAAATGGACATTTGTTGACACAAAATTTTAAAGGAGGAATCCTTTAATTATACATGTGGACTTTTTTGAAACAGAATTCACAGAACATTGGAAAAGGAGTCCATTGGTTATAAAAATGGACATACTGAGACACAAAAGTAACAATATTTAAAAGTATCGTCCACTGAGCATAACAATGGCCTTTATTCGCGTGTCTAAATCTCCATAAAAATTTGAACGGGGACGAGAGTGGACGAGATTGTTTAAGTTTCTGGCACTTTCGTGATCGTTTTAATTTAAGAACTGAGAGTTTTAATGCCTGTGCATATATCTACGCTTGCGACTCCTTATGTCAAGGTTGTCTTTTTTGCAGTTGCAAAAACGATAAAGCAGATCGCAAGCGTTTAAAATAAAGGGTTAGATGGGAAAGGGTGGTTAAAATATTTTTGGAGAATATTCCTTACCTTAGTATTAATTTTTGCGCATTCAAACTATACAAGAAATCATTCATGCACTATAGAGTCCTGGTGGTCCTACTGTTACATACACTTCAGATAGGAATACAACAAAAAAACAGATATTAAGTTTCAGGTACGCGAGTGTTGGACACAGAAGGATTGACGGACCTGCTAACTTCAGGTGCGGTTTCGATAAATTGTTTTGGCATGCTGGGTGGGAGTCCCCTTTTAGGTTGCATGCGGGTACTATAGGTTGCAGGTGTCATCAGCGAAAGATCGTCGTCAAAGTGAGGTAACATTCAGCAATTTTCGTTTTTCAGCTATAACTTGATTGTGTTGTTCAAGCCAAAATCGGGGCCACAAAACATATACACAGACAGTCATTTAAAGTGGAATATTGTATGTAATATGGTCTGATATATGCTGTGTGGTCCCGGTTTTAGGTACAAATGACCACTAGGACAAATTCCTTGACAACTAGGTTTTAATGTCCATAACCTTGAGCGTTATGTGAGTTAAAGCACAAAAGATTGTGCTCAAGTGAAAAATAGTAACTAATTGCGGAATACGAATGAAAAATTGCGGAAAGAAAAAATTGTACAGAAACAGAAATAATATGGAAATAAAATATGCAGAGCACGCGCAGAATGCAGTGAAAATGAAAAGGGATAAAGAGAAAAAGATTGACATTATAATGTCTAAATTGCGACAGAAAAATTGTGCAAAAACAAACTGGCGTTATTCCGTTGACAAAAATATATTACAAAGTTGAGAAATAAATTTCGAAAAAATACAAAGTACCAAAAGTCATATTTTCATAAAAACCAAAAAATATAATGGCAAAATGTCCTATAGCGTATAACACATATTTAGTTAAACCCGATTCTTCACTACATTACCTTATACTTACATTGTGAGATAAGAATCTCAGACACTTAGATATTATAATTAACATATC
This sequence comes from Phenganax stokvisi, assembly GCA_025400075.2. Lineage (NCBI taxonomy): Eukaryota > Metazoa > Cnidaria > Anthozoa > Malacalcyonacea > Clavulariidae > Phenganax > Phenganax stokvisi. The sequence continues at coordinate 3,200 of JAODVQ020537556.1, forward strand.
ATACAAAATTTAGTTTAGATAATGATCAGAACTATTGATTATATTCATTGTATCCCTCGCAATCTGAACCATGATGACAAAATTGTGTGGCACTACATTTAATGAAAATTTGATATCCATTATAAGTAATACAATACACCTAGGAATATTGTTCCACAGACTAACAATAGCTTACAAATGCATTATTGATACTGCGCAAGATGCATTAATAAGTACAAGGAAAATATATTCAGCACTGAAATATGTGCAAGTTACAGCAAAACATTAAGTAAAACCAGCGGCGTAACTAGGAAATTTTGGCAGGGGGGCAAGCACTAAAATTTTCCGACAAGTAGGCGTGGTTATGAGCTTCTATGGGTGTGGTCTTGTGAGAAAATGCTTTTATTTACTAATTTATATAAAATTTTTAAATAGTTTCCACTCATGCGCTTTGTATATAAATTAAATTCAACTGATGTGAAATCATGCAGTCTTACAATTCGACAAACAAAAAGTCTGAAACAAATGCTGATACTATTGTATAGAACCCATTGTAGATACTTGTATAGAAATTCCGACAGGAAACGAGAATTTCCGACAGCTTGCGAAGTGTTGCGTGGGGGGCAACTGCCCCCCCCCTCCCCCCTATGCTTAAGCCATTGAGTAAAACCATAAATCATACAGTAATCACAATCGCAAAGGATAGATTTCGACCGAGGAGTTTTTACATCCGGTGCTCGGTTTCTCCTCATTAAACAAAAAAGAGCTGCCATGTCTGGGACCATTTCGTTTAAGGCCTGGTTTTAAATTCTGGCTTATCCACCGTTTTAGCTAAACGGGCTTCGCACAACCGTTCCCAGGCAGAAAAAAAAATTTTTTTAATATCTTTTCCGTTTGGTTTTGTCCCTCACAGGGAAAGTATTCCTTTCTTTTCCTGCATATGTTTGCATCGCACGTGAAAAGCAGGCTTTAGAAATTCTTGCAATCGTTCTTGCACTCGTCTGAAGCCGTGAAGAATGTAGATCGAATTCATTTTTACATAATATATACATGATTTAACTATCAATATGTATGAATATTTACACATTTTCGTAAATTGTCAGCATGCACAAAATACAGAACAACACCAACAGGTTTCTTGAGTTCATTGGTATGTACAATATATACGGTTGGGTTCCCATGAGCAAACAAAAGCATCCGTTTGGCATTGCCAAGAGAAGTGAAAAAATCGAAGTTTGGAAGTAAGGTTGTTTGGCACTTGGATGGGAGTATAGGTTTAGTATAAGTTGAAATACTGAAAAACCTTGTTGGTTTTTATATAGCGGATGGTCGGGAGATTCTTTTAAGAGGTTGATTGTTCAAGAAAGATGCGATCGCAAAGGACTTCTTATCACAGTTTTCAAAAAAGTTTGATGCGTTCCTTTCAGACTCTCTAGAGCATATTGTTCCAGTCAGTATACTTCCATCCAAATTGCAAACCAATACCTTAATTTTCATGCATTTCACCTTGACATAAATTTTAAAGAAATTCTTCGAAGATTTTAAAGACTGATGGGAACACTTCATACTAATAATTCTGAAATAAATTTAGCAAATACTTTTTGCTCTGAAAATAGAGGTTGGTGTATATTAAATGTCGTCTGTTGCAGACTTTTACTACAATTTCTGCCTCGTAGAATTTCATTCACTTTAAGAGCGCACCACAAACCAAACTTATAATAAATCAAGTGGCTCTGGGTCATTAGCAAACGGTTCCTAAAACAAAAAAATTAGACGCTAATTTACAGCTGCTTACCATGTAGGCGTTACATGAATTTGTCAATCATATCTGTGAGAATGGTTCTAAAATTGGACATACCTGTACAGGAAGAGTTTTTCGAAATCTGAAGGGTAGAAGACTTCCTCCCATACCACCAGCATCTATAGATTCCGTGGTCTTCGTGTAAACAGGATTGTCAAACCTCAGTGAGTTAGGACTGCAAGAGAACCACAAATTACTAAGCTTTGTCAAGAATTTTGTGTTTTGTCGTTGCAGTACTACCTATAGTGCTGCATTTTCTGTTGACCAATGCCCTGGGGCCGGTTGTACGAAAGGTGGATAGCGCTATCCAGTGAATAGTGGTATTTTCAACCTTCGCAAAAGTGAGCAAAAAGCGACGAAACATTCACCTTTCGTACAACCGGCCCCTTTACTGCTTTTGAACGTACTTATATCTTTTTTGAATCTTCTTGTAAAAGGAGAATCCCAATACTCCACAAACAAGGAATATGATAGCAACAACACCCACGCTCAATCCGACTGTAATAGCTAAAAATGTGAGACGAAAATTCAATAAAGATGTATATTATTCAAAACAGGAATAATTTATATGCTTTTCTGATGATCTCGTAAACGTTTGCCATTAAATACTTTAAAAAAAGAAGAAAACAAGAAAGAAGCAACAGATTTTTTCCCTAAGAATACGCCATACTAAACAAATAAATTTCCTAACCAATTGCACTACTGTTTTCACTCGGTTTGCCTTCCATTTCTATTTCATTTATTTTGCTTTCACATCGAGCACCAGTATAGCCTGCATAGCATCTAAAATATACCCATAACAAGATGTTTTAATTCCCTGTCAAATAAAAGAAGCAGAACTTGTTCTGACATATAGGAAAAGAGTTCCATCCCAAAGTAGATGAAAGGTTATTCGATAATAATCGGTTGGGCGTGGCAGAAAAACGGGAATACAGGAAAGACTAATCAACAAGCACTGTTCAATAATTACCGACAAATAGGACCACGAAACTGATTTCCCGGAAGGCATGAACCATTATTGCATCGTTTCTCATCACAACGTAGTTTATCTAAAGAGTCATGTAATATATACCAGTGACGCAAAATGCCCTTATCTATTGCCTAAATCGCCCTCGAGGTATCGTAATTGTCCTTCAAGTTAACTTAGAAGAAAAACGGAAAATTACAGGGAAAATTGCAATGTTTCACGGGTGAAATTTTACAAATATTGGAAGTGGCCCAGAACTCTTCTGCACAAACTACATGTTTGCCCGACGAAAATCTTCCACCACCGTCCTGAAGTGGTGAAAGACTTCCTGGTATTGACCAATTCAAAATTTAGACAATCGCATGAAATTGGCTGTGTTTATTCTAGAGACGGATAATTCCTCCAGACGAACGTAGGTCATATTTTGTAGGTCGTCTGTTAATTTGTTTAAGTACAAACACGAACTTCAAACGAATCATTACATGTCACTAAGTTCGTCTGTTATGACGAACCAAGACATTTGATACTTGGCAAATGAACTTGATCTAACCAATATAACAATTTCACCAGTGCACTCGTTAGATTCAGCAGTTAAGATGCCTCATATACCAAACGTTTCTTCGTCTATAATTCCGTCCAGCGTTTGTACTAGATGTATTTAACGTGCAAACAAAATGTCGCCCAAGTTCGTTGAAACGAAAGATCCGTCTCTAGTACAAACGCAACCATTCTGCATATTCACTTTCCTTTCCATAAACATACCTGGGATGTTACAAGTAGTATTGTCAGGTAATAGTTCAATTCCCTCAGGACAAGCACATGAGTGAAGATGTGTTTTTTTGTGTCGAGCTGACAGTAAACATAGATTACTGCATCCACCATTGTACTCTTGACAGAAGTTAAACGCTAAAACACAAAAGTCATTAGTGAGTTTTCTTAACACCATCATAAAAGCATCTCCTGCATTGTTCAACGAGAAAAAAAATCTTTTGTGTATATTCTTTGTGACTGCCACTGTGGAAGTGGAATTGATCACACACGCATATGGAAGATTACACAACTGTGGAAGATCACACACGTATAATTATATTTAAAATTTTTCCTTTTGGATACCGGTTTGAAATGTTTGTTCGATTCACAAATCAATTGAATATCGTTGTTAGCATGGTATGATGTTTGTCAATGCTTACACTCGTGCGACAGTTGATATATACTTACACGCTGGTTGTCTCTGAGGATGAATCATGCTTATTCCAAGAGTATGCACCAGTCCTTTCTTAAGAAGAGTCACATTCTGTCCAGTAAATTTATTCGCCTTGTATATTGCAGTTTTATACCAGTCACTCCAGTAAACATGATCTTCAAACACGGAGATGGAGAATGGATGGAATATTTTCCCTCGAGATAAAATGATTCGTCTCTTGTTGCCGTCTAGATCACAATGTTCGATGCGGTCTAGTTTAGCATCCACCCACCAAATACTGTCGATAGTATAATCAATAGTAAGAGCATTGGGCCACATGATTTGTGAGGTTACTATTGCTTTCCTGCTCGTTAGATCACCATCCATACCACACTTTTCAATTTTTGGCCTCACACCCCAATCCGTCCAAAACATTTCCCTAAACAGAAAAAACATGCGTAGCTTGTTATGTAACGCCCTATCGCCCAGAAATCACGCAATATTCTCGAAATATTCGCAATATTGTGGATCTTTTGAACCCTAGTTATGGACCATATTTTGACAGAATGAATTTTCATTTTTTAGTCAACCTTAGCAGGTAATCAAAATACACTAACCCATAATTTGGATGCAAAACTATCGCCCTTGGCATGTCTAAATCTGCTTTAATCAAAGCCAGACGATGCTCGCCATGCAAGTCAGATACTTCAATTTTTTTTGCCCAAGCGTCCGTCCAATAGAGTTTTCCAGTCACCCAATCTACAGCTACACCATCCGGAGTGCGTACACCGCTTATAATTGTTTTTTTCGTAGCGTTTTTCTCACTGCCATGTAAAGTTGTCCGTTGAATGCTTTCATTTTTCATGTCCGTCCAGTACATAAAATTTTCACCAAAGTGATAATCTACTGCAATGGTCCCGGCCAAGTTTGGAACTATACCAAAGAACTGCGACTTATGCAGCATCAATTTCCGGATTGAGTAGTGATCAGAAAATATAAGGTATGGGTGTCGTTCTAAATAGCAAATGGGCCACACATCAATTTAGAATAGAACATAAAATATAATTCGTACTTTGTGTCAAAATCCATTCTTCAAATATTCACAAACCTATGGCTTTACAAGTTCGTTGATCCTTTCTGTCAAGGAGGTAGCCAGCAACGCAACTACATTTGAAACCCCCGCCTTCTTTATTCACACAATTCTGACTGCACTTGCCAAACTCTTTGCATTCATCTATGTCTAAAGCAGAGTTTGAGCACTTAATATTCACCATTTACTACACCTACACCAACCCAAATATAAGAATTGCAAGATTTTCAAGAATGAAAGGAAGGTGTTCAGCATTTAGTAAATGTAGGAAACCTTGACATGTCTTCTTGTCCTCTGCAAGTTCATATCCATCATCGCATAAACATCTGAAACCAATTGGTAAATCCTGACACTTATGTTCACATCCTCCATTATTTTCTTTACATTCATTCTTATCTATAAACAAGAATATAAACACCCTTTAGAACATGTTTGAAACATGCACACTGCAAGTCAAGTCATTAGGCTGAAGTCTACCAAAAATGTGAACAGATTAATTCAAGGGAAATATCAAATAGATTACTCAATAAATCAAAGAAAACAACACATTAAGATGCAAACTTCTTACCACAATCCTTCTCATCTGTACCATCCTCACAATTTTTGTGATGATCACACACTGATGATGCGTTGATACACGTCTTAACAGTAAGACATTCAAATTGATCTTCTGCACATTGGATCACAGAAGGATCTGGAAATAAAAAGGCAAAAATAGCTATAAGTAATTCTGATGCTACTGTAGCATTCATCAAGTCTGACTGTGCCACCAAAGCCCCCTTAGAGAATAATATACATCGACATTTGAACAGCAAAACGTTTTAAAAATGTTCAAGTTTTCTTTGATAAGAACAAGTTAAATCCTCAAAATTCAAAAACCTTACCACAGCCATTTTCATCTGCACCATTATCACAGTCATGTTTTCCATCACATTTCAAAGACTTAAGAATACACTGCTGGTTTGGACACCTCCATTGGTCAGCAGGACAATCTAGATATTAACAAAACAAGAACCTTAGTCATGATAAAGCACTATAAATATCTAAAACTATTGCACAATACAGGATTGTGACAGGTGTTGAACCTTAAAGTTCAGAACACTTCCATGCACAGTATTCACTAGTCTGGTGGAGTATCCTTATGTAGCTACATTATATAGATAAAACGTGCTTTGGTGTGCCCTAGCTCCTTTCTATCAAGTCTTAGTGGTCATCATAACTAGATGAGACCAAACCAACTGTTATTAATACTAATTTATGGCATAAATGAACAAATAAGCATGATTTAATCATAACTTGTGTCCATGGTAATCGCATTCATATCTATGAAACCTACCACCTCCATGCGAACAGTTTCTTTCATCATCACCAGATGAGCAATCAATATCACCATCACACACCCAACTTCTAAAAATACAGCTCCCATCTTTGCAATCAAAGCGATCTGAAGGGCATTTACTTATGGTCTTCATAGTCGAGCTACATTCTGGTGGCTCATCTGAGTTGTCTTCACAATCATAGTGGTTGTCGCAAAAGGCTTCTTTTTGAATGCATCTTGAGTTGTTACATCGATATTCATATCTATTGTCACATTCGGGATATTCTGAAATTGAAAATTTATGCTAAATGTTGTTTATTGTAAACCAGCAAACAAGAAAGCTTCATAATTTAAGGTGATGTTGGCTGAATTGCAAGATAGTTACTAAGATATATCTGAACACATCAGCAGCAGCATTATACATAGGATTACTTACTGCAATCTTTTTCATCAGAATCATCTTCACAATCATTATCATGATCACATTGCCAATTTTTATCAATACACTTGTTGTTGTCACATTTAAAAAACGGTGGCAAACATGGATTTACAGCTAAAAAAACATTAACACTCCAGTGTATAAGCAAGTACATGAGCAATTTACTGCAAAAAACAGCTTACTCAAAAAAACTTCCAAAACAATACTGCAATGTCAAATATATACTAAAGAACCATCTATCTCATCAAGCAATATGTTCTTTAATTCATAAAAAAAAAGGAGAAAAGCAGGGGAGATATACGCACGACAATCGACTTCATCGCTTCCATCCTCACAATCAATGTCATGGTCACACACCCAATTCTTCAAAATGCAAGTTTTATCTTTGACACATTCAAACTGATCGCAAGTTCTGTTGGCTAAAAAAGAATATATTGAGTGTATCATGACACTTCAAGAAAATACTCAGTGTTTAGTCTACAGTGGTTCCAAGTGAAAAAGTGATCTGCTACAGTTAGTCTAAAAGACACAAGGAAGGAATAATATCCCCTTTCAGAGCAAAAAATTTCATTGTTCCATCAACTTCTAGAAGTGTTTCAATTGGCTTAAATATATTGGGGGTTAAAAATCAGAGACTTACAGTAACGACTTACCACACTGCTCTGGGCTCTCATCTGCTCCATCTTTACAATCTTTCCCCCCATCACAAACCCATTGTTTTGAAATACATTTGCCATCACAGGAAAACTTATTGTGATCATCACAAAAATCTACAAGGAGGGAGCATGTAAATTCACTATTCCAATGTTCAACATAAAGTCAATACTAAGATGCAATAGAGCTTGAGCAGGTGCTGTTCTTGTAACCATAGAACCACACAGATAAAAATTTTGACATGAGAAGGGTTTGGCTTGCTAATGCCATAAGTTTGATTGGCAATGGCCCTGATCCCTATAAGTTGTTCAGCATAGCTTACAAAAACTGTAACCCCCAAAAAGTTTTCTCCTACAAACATTTAAGTGCCAATTAACTCAAGTAATTTCTCGTCTAGAAATCTGATATATTCGTAAATGCCAAGAGGCAGCATTTTAAAATAATAAAACATAATAGGCTAAAAACCAAAAGTAAACATCAGATCATTGATGTTATGCCACTACTTGACATGACATTTTAAAATACTACGGTTTTGATACTGTTTAAAAATACACATTCAAATAACCAAAACATTCACCTAAAATAGTGTTTCAGTCGCTTTTCAATGCTATAGTTTCATTTCATAAGACAAAGATACAGGCACATACCGCATAGCGTTTTATCTTCATCTGAGTTGTCTTTGCAGTCATTTTCGCCATCGCACTCCCATGCTTTTGGAATACATCTACCATCCTTTAGACATTTAAACTGCACTTCGTCTGATTTACAACTGTAGTCTAGACAAAAAAACATAATGACATAAAGCATAAGCCGAACAAGTTAAGCGCACTTGTAAACCAGACACAACATAAACAGTTTGTATATACGCAGGGAAAACTATTTATATATCAGCTTAAAATATCTTCAAACAATATTTATGATTTTCGATGACAAATTTCAATTTGAACTTTGCACTTGAAGTGTTTTTCGTTCCCTCTACATTCACAAGACTTGCAACATGATATATAGCTGAAATAAATAAAGCAATGCAACAAAACAAAACAACAGCGATACGAACGTATTTTTTACGCACCGTTTCCCTTCGACCACTGACAAAGTAAGGCAGCAACAACAACAAAATGTACGAATGTATAAATTCCTCTATTCTTTCTTTTAATCACTATCATTGTCCTCTTTTAAATAATCAGATCGTCAAACTGGAAGAGAAAATACCAGTTTAAAATTTGTAAATATATCGTACTCATAATCCAACATGACGCGAAATTTTACGAACAAAGAAGGCAAGCGCCAGAAAGTAAACACTTCGCCTCCCAAATATGGATATTCACATAATCACGTGGTAAAAAGTACACCTGCTGATTGGATAACGCAACAACGACCCGCGCTAACAGATGTTACGTTTTCATTCATCTTCTACAATTGTACTACGACGACACTTTTTTTATCTGTTTCAACAGTTGTAAACAACGCAATTGATGAATGCTCAATTTTTGCAAAAATGTCACCCGGCAAGGTTTTTCCAAAATTTATACGCACGCATTGAGTTTGGGTGTATATTTATTTACCGTTAAGTATCTACCCATATCAATCCGCTGCTCAGTACAGTGACAGAGTGATTACGCGAGTAAAAATCGAGGACGAACTAGTCTTGGCGTTGAAACATTTTAAGCGATATAAAACTCTGAACAGGCCCGTCTACACGACCTCTTAGCGTATGTTATCAAGTAGGTTGACTTTGCGAGTGCATTAACAAATTCATCACATCGTTCAGCAGGAGAAAAATCGCAGCAAAAATCGCCCGTGCAAATGGGCCTTGCCAGACTAAACCTAAATACAAAGATAAGCCCTGGCCTAAACTCAAACTCAAACATATATACACCTCTACATTGTGAACATTCAAAGAGTAACTTTCAAGTCAAGTGATGCAAAGAGCTGCATGGATAAATGTGACTAAGTTAATTTTACCTTATCCAACACTATGTTATTTCATTTTAAATTATGCAAAGATATTACCATGTCCACCACAAAGAAGCTTTAGATGCTCTTCAGCAAGTGGTGCATACATGGTCACCAGGCCCAGAGCTTAATACATATTTGACATATTGTTGAAAAGTTACTTGAATTTTCAAAAACATCTTGAAGGTGATTTCATGATTTCTCAAAACGTTTTTGCAGCAAAATTTCTGGGGGCGGTTGTACGAAAGGTTCACAGCGCTATTCACTGGATGGTGATTTTTTAAACATTCGTAAAATTTTCCATTGACTGGTACAAGTCAAGATTAAGACTGCTATTCATAGATTAAAGGCCGCTATGTTCATTTCTTTGGCCAATTCTAATGTTTCGTTGATATTTGTCCCATTTTGCGAAGGTTGAAAAACCACCATCCACTTGATAGCGCTATCCGCCTTTCGTACAACCGGCCCCTGAAACTCTACAGGGGGAATTCCAGAGCTAGAGAGCATGTCGTTATGATTTTGAGAAACCGCTGAGTACAAGATCATTTTTCTCTCAAATATGGTGCACGAAATTTACATCAAACCGTACTGCAAATAAGTTTGTGAACGGATAATTCTTGCTAAACATCTAATCACAGGTAGAACAGCTTTAATCAGAGTTTTCATGCAGGGAATTTTATCCTGAAATTTTCATGAAATTTCAAGTTGGTGCAGAGCTCTACTCCAGATGAATAACAAAACGGTTATCTCTTAGCCTAAGCCATCGAACTACAAACTCCATTTTAGTCAAATTACCCACTTAGATACATGGGAGATAGTTTATATGTGATTCATCTATCAACAGTTCAATGTTGTTGTCCACCAAAGGCGAACTTTGGGAAAAATCTTTGGTATTGATAAAGGTTTCTTGCACCACGCACACACCACTACTGAATATATGTGTCATGATAATTATCCTGCGACTGCCAGCCAACGTTTGACAGTCAAACCAGGTGAACAACTCATGAATTCGAATCAGCTAGATGTACCAATTAATATGCATAATATTCCCATGGCGTTAGAATTTACAATAAAACGCTTTACAAAGTACAAATAGCACGGACAGATAACAGCGATCGGGTGGGTAAGGAAACTGTATTCTGTCGGCATCGTATTACTCGTCATTTCAAATGTCCAGTTCTGATTGAATTGCGAAATTATGTAACGACTCCGACATATTTTCGATGTTCAGCCAAATAAAACGAAGCACGACTACGTGATTGAATGCAAAATAAATCTCGCCCATTTTTTCTCATCTGATCTGGCTCACTTTCGAAAACCATCGTTTTAAAATTCTATTTAAGTACAGCCACCGTTATTGCGTTCTTTGGACAGTAAACTAGCAGAAAATACGTTTGTAAAGCATTCGTTTCCCGTTTCGTGATTATCGAACATGCCTTGCCTGCCATGTGGTATATTTAATACGCAGCAACAAATCCCTATCGCACTTACCTCCCCTACAATTTTAACTCGCTTTAAAGTGATATCGCGTACACATTCATGAAGTTCTTGCTTGTTTTATATGAGACACAATGACAGAGTTGGTGCCAAAATATCGGCGAGTAAAAACCACCAATGCTTCACCTTTGGCTTGTGATTCCGGTCCGACAAATGCATACGTCATCAGCCTCAAGTGTGTTGCGTGGGCAAGGGACCGATAACGCTGGCGTTTTAATGTTGAGATGACGAAATCTTACTGGTATATTTTCACGTACTATAATGTATTAAGGAAAAATATGATCACTTCATATCCTAAAGACATCCATACTGGATGAAAGAACAATCACAGTTACTGATAAATTCGAGTAGCAAACCTACTACTAAATTTACTGCCACCATAGTGGTTGTCCCTATTATATGACACCGTGCACTCTTTTTTTTGCTACTCTTTCGAATTGCCAACAGTTGTTGCACTAATCTTGCAACCGAATGGGGAACAACTTACAAGTGTCAAGAGCAATTCACAGAACATCATCATCGGTGAAACAGTCATTCTTTCAGTTACTCTTATCTACTTTATCCATAGCTACGTTTTATCATCTTTCAAAAAGGGATTTTGAAATTTTAATTCAAAGATCCTTGTTTTCACTTTTTTTATCGAGATGCATTAGTCTACTTAGTCTTTCAACTACATCAACCGGGCTATTGTTTTACGCTGGAATGTGCTATCACTGATTTGCATCTTTCCACCGACTCCAGTATAGACAACAATTCTGCGACAATAAACAGCCCATCGAAAATTAGCTAAAATGGCGTTAGGTTCAACCTGGGCTCAACTAAAATCTAAAGAATTTTTACCTTACATTATTTCCCATTAATTACAGAGTCACCAAAAAAAAGGAACGAGTGAATAATATTCAAGGTCAACAAATTTTTTGTATCACTCACGTATTTGACAATTTCTTGATTAACATTATTGGAAATTTGATACTTCAGTTACCATATTGGGTGACTGCTGGCTACTACTTTCGTAAGTCAAGACTTAGAATTCACTAGAATTTGCTGAGCTGAGTTCATTTATTACAAGCCTAGCGGGGAAGCTGTTACAACAATAAAACATACAATATACTCTTTATTCATAGAAAATTGTTTTAATGCCATTGACATTTCTTTGCACTTAGTAGGCAACCCCTGAAATCAATACCACATGCTCTGATACGTTGAAACTGGTTGAAACGTAGAGCGACAATCCCGTTGAGCTACACGTGACTACGCAGTTTCAGTTGAAGTCAATCAGTGATTTGACGAGAGTGACATTTTATACCCTACGTCACGATAATAAGTACAGTCGCAGCGTATTTGGTGAAAACGACAAGGGAAAAGTAAAGCGTATTGTTTATCAATGAAAACTAAAAAAATCACTATTATATAACAGCTTGTTGTATGTTCGTCTAAATTACAAGCGGTTACAACAAATCGAAATTCAAAGTGGTGAAGCACCAATCCGAACTTAAAGATAATGACTGCTACAAAAACACTTTTCTGAAGACAGCTTGGCACGTGGCAGACTGACAGTGAAATAGAAACGGACGTTGGTTAGATCCAAAGATGATTTTGTCATCACTGCTCGAGGAAAGGAAATATGTTTTACGATCAGAGGGGGATCATGCCAAGGTGTTGGCCACTATTGGTCACGTACGTTTGAAACGTGTTTAGTGATGTAAAGATGATGTTTGTCATTAATGATAAAGCAGGAAATTGTATTCTTATCCAGCTAGGAGAATGCACAATGTGGTGGGGATAATTAGATGCTCGCTTCGCCCCGTCAATATCTCTTTTGATTGAACGCTAAAGTTATCTATCAGTGTAATAAAGATGTTACAAAACTGAAAGTGATAAGAATGCGCTGGACAATAATTTACCACTCATGACCCCGCTGATTATTTAGCTGACACAATCTTCACCGCACGAGGCCAAAGCCAATGAATTGTACATGCATATAAAAGAAGAAAGTTCAAATGGTCTCCTTGTAATTATGCAACATTAACATGAAAGCGAGGCTGAAGAGCAAGTGCCATCCAATCTCACTTCATGGCTCATCCGTCTCAATTCTATGTAATTACAACTGGATGAAAGGTCCTGAATAATAATCAAGGAAAAAATGTTTTCCCACCGTTGTTTGATGTTTCTAGAAGTTTTGTTACATATGATCGAATTACAGCTATTTAAATACTTGATTTGGATGATAACTACTTATGACTATGAAAACTTGAAAGTTGCTTTGTCAGTCGGAAACCGTTTGGCACTTCTTCGTGCAGAACGAAGAATGTAGTTTGTAACGCGAGTTATGCACGACGGGAAACTCTTTCAAGTTTTGAATAATAATACTTGTAACTTGACCCTCCGTGACTCCGTCTTGCTTTGTGAATATTCTTTGAAAAGACAAGCATTTATAGATTACACCCGCAGCTACATAAATATTCCTTTTTTTCTAAACGTCTACTATGTATCGACATGATTTTTGATCAGGAAGAAGTACCATTGCGTTGCGACAATGGCAACTGTAGTAAGGAGGTCTAGGGTTGAGCAGACACAAATCACTGCAACCTCTTTTCTTTCTTCCACATGGATTGGTTTCTATAATAAAACATCAGATTTAAGCTAGAAATTTAGTCTTTTGATTTTATTCCATTTACCTTTCTTATGCGGAAAAAAAAAATACAAACCCAACGTAGCTCTTCCATATTATAAAGTTAGTTTCTCCAAGTGGTAAAGGACGGTTCACGAAACACTCCGAAAGTCGAGCTCACGACCACTGTGGCCAAGTTTTTGTACGCCAGAGGAACCAACACAATTCAGCTTTACAATTCTGTCGCTCTAAATCTTAAGCAATTCTAAATCAAAATATGAAAATGTAACCAACCTCTGGGGTACAACTGCTCGTGTACCACTCTGATCCCAGTGGGTCGAAATGATCCAACATCTTTTGTGAAATGTATTTTACCAGCCAATTTATCAGCTTTGAAGATCATGTTATCAACCCAATCTGTCCATAATATGGAATTATTATAAACAATCAAACCAAATGGATGAATAGATTCCTCAGCTACTACAATTCTTCTCAATGATCCGTCCAAATTTGAAGTCTCAATCTTATCCAGCATGGCGTCTGCCCACCATAGTTTCTCTTCGACGTAATCGATTGCTAATCCATTTGGAAATCCAAACATTCCTTTCACAACGGTTTCTCGTGTCGCCAGATCACCATTCATTCCGCATCTTTCGATCTGTGCGTCCACACCCCAGTCAGTCCAGTACATGTACCTGAGGAGAGTTGACAACCAAAAAAAACTTTGTTTAATTTATCGTATTAATAACTTTGTTCCTCCATTGAATCAATGATATGAGTATTTCATGGGTCTGTAATTCATCTTTAGTGAAACGCATGAGAAATGTCACAATTGCTCTAACTGTACAAAGAAACGTACAGGTCATCGTTTTTGTAAGTCCCTCTTGGCTTAGCGAAAATATCATGAAACGAAGACTGCCTTTGCAGTGCACTGGTTGGAATCCCACTTTAGTTGGTGAATCATGCGGCTCGCCAAAATGGGGACTATAACTCGGATAGGCTTACAAAACGTTTAGTTATTCGAGTGAGTCTTTCACTGATGATCACAATGCTAAGATCTTAAGTTGTTGTCTTTAAATCGTCGTGGACAATTCTTACCTTGTTTTTGGATGTAAAACAATTGCCCTTGGTTTATTGAGTCCTTCATCAATCAAAGTCAATCTCGTGTTTGGTTCATCCGGATCAGCTACTTCTATTACACGTCTTCTTCCATCAGTCCAATACAACTTCTGATTGATCCAATCATAAGCTATGCCGTCCACTAGCTGTAAGTTATCTTTAATGATAGTTTCAACCGCACCGATATGACTCAAGGAGACGCGTTCTATGGTATCATTCACCACATTAGACCAGTATAAATATTTGTCTTTAATATTTACATCAATGGCTGCGGCACCACCAGCAATTCCGGCCAAAACTGGACTGATATGTCGCAAATCCACATCTGCGTAGAATATTCCAACACTATTCGCGAACAATATGTAGGGTGAACTATCTGTCAGGAAAGTAGAAATATGGTGAATAGAAGATAACGTCTTGCTAAAGTACTCTGAAGTGAAGCGAACTTATGTAAACGACTCTTCTACCGAGACTACTACTATCTAGCATACTACAAAGTAGTAGTAAATTAATGGCCCTATGGATGGCTTTTTTGCTTCATTATAGACGAACTGCAATTAGTAGAGCAGGATGATAATTCTTTTCATTGTACGCGTGGGCCGTGGTGTAGCAGTCTTCAATACAGTGAAAAACCAACAAAACAAGTGGGGATAAGTTTTATGTTCTTTTCCTTGTGGTTCAATGGGGTTTAAGCTTCTGAATTGGAGCACTATCGCTGCCCTGTGTATGAAGCTGGCTAAAACTCATCATAATTACCTTCAATAGTACATGTCTTCTTATCTTTCCCCAGTGTCATTCCAGTTGGACAAAAACATGAATATGGCTGATCTTTGCTGGGAGACAACAAACACAGATGACTACATTGACCGTTGTCTACGCCACAAGGATTTAACTCTACAAAAAAAAACATCTAAGTATCTTTGTAGTTGGTCTACTTGTTTTCAATACCACATGTGACAGTCTTTTCCGTGCATCCCAGAATGTTTCACCAGTACCTTTCACTTGTCGATGTGGGTGAACAATTTTCATATCCATAGGACAGTCTTGTAAACGTTGAATAATCGTTATTTTTCCATTAGGATCTTTCTTTGTTGTTTTATAAATTAATTTCTGTTTCCAATCAGTCCAAAAGATGCTCTGTCCAAAGACAACGAGTGAAAATGGATGACCAAGTATTCCGTTATTTCCCTTAATTTCAATTCTTCTTTCTGAACCGTCGAAATTCACACTTTCAATTCTCGCCAACTTTGCATCCGCCCACCACAGACGTTCAGTTTGGTAATCAATCGTTAGACCATTTAGCCAGCTGATATTTTTATTTACTAAAATTTGCCGAGTCTTACTATCTCCGTTCATTCCACATCGCTCAATTAGGGCGTCTTTTCCCCAGTTACTCCAAAACATTAACCTAAAATAAAAGATATCAAATGACCTAAATGCAAAAGTATTGAGAGAAGAAGAGACTTGCTTCTTATCAAGCACTTGCGCTAGTTCACTGACTTCATCGTGCACAAGTTTGCCTGAACGTAAACATATAGACAAAACAAATATATCGACATCCACTACAACTGTGAAATGCATACCTGTGTGAAGGATGGACAACGATTGCTCTTAGTCGCTCCTTAATCCCACTAATTAACACAGCGCGATTTTTTCCGTCTAGTTCGGAAACTTCGATCTTTCCCAGAGTTCCATCAGTCCAGTACAATTTTCTACCGACCCAATCAATTGCAACTCCTTCAGGACTCTCCAAGTTAAACTGTATAACAGTCTCAAATGAACGATTATGCTGACCAATCATAGCACGCTGTACCCTGTCATGTTCTACATCTGTCCAGTAAACTTGACTGTCTTGAACATCAATATCAAGAGCCACAACATACGGCAGCTCGTCGATGAGAACCGTTGAAGTATAGTCTTGAAGATCTAGCATATTTATGTTGTGTTCAGTACTGTATAAGATGTATTCTAAAAGAAAAAAATCAAGTATGATTCATGCATAGAACCAAGAACATCAGTACATCTTGAATGACATATCAAAGGCTCCCAGACTATATAGATCCAGGAAAGTGCGCACGAATATCAGTCTATCCAGTGAAACCTATGGTTACTTATGCCACCCATGATACTAAAGATACCTTCTTGGTGTACTTCTTTCATTTACCAGAATAGAACAATAAATGGCTGATAATCAAAAATGGTCAGGAGAACTGAACAGGTCAACTTCAAGTATATGTCTTGTAGTCTTGTTTTTGACTAGGCCTACACAACTAACCTTGACACATATTCTCATCTGACATATCAAGGCAGTCATTAACTCCATCACAAATCTTATCTCCTTGAATGCATTTCTCGTCACATTCGTGCTGGTCTTGATGACATCGGGAGCGCGACAAGGGAGTGGAACCTATTGTGAAGTGGAACTCAGTTTATAGATTGACCTGCCGGGGTGGAAACGAGTTGAGTCAAGTGATATAGTGCCAATCAATACAGACCGTTGGAGTAAAATGCAAATTTAAAGAACTAAAGTACTCTGCATTACCGCATGAACAAGCTGCAGTGCCCTCACTATTTTGTTATAGTTTGTTCTTTCTAGCCCTGGATGATTTTAATATTTCCACTTCGTACCGCAGTTTCTTTCATCAGAACCGTCCCTGCAATCTCTCTCACCATCGCACAACCACGTGTTGTGAATGCACCAGACGCCATCACAAAGGTGGTCGTTTTTGTTGCATTTTGTAGACGTCACTTCACCTTGCACTGGAGCTTTCGCTGAATGAAGAAAAACGAGGAACAATATGCAATTACGCTCAGCAATATGATACACACATTTCGTACTGGTCTGTAAAAAAGTATGTCTGTACAGGTCTATGTATATTTTGCTAGAGTCCACACGTCAGCCTCACCTTTGCAGTCCAATTCGTCGGATCGGTCAGGGCAGTCAAATTCACCATCACATCTCCATGGCAACGGAATACAGTCACCATTACTGCAGGGAAACATTGAACTATCCGCACCACAAGCAGCGTATTCTGAAATGACGGTTTATGAAACCTAAGACTAAACATTTTGTAAGTCTCGCCGAGTTATAGCCAAATTGTGGAGAACCACGGTGGAAATCATCCCTCAGCAACATTGGAATAGCATAAAGATAATGGTGTACGCTAAACTATATGGGCACAATTGTTACCCGTCCATTTACTTATTCTGTGCACCTCTGCCTCAGCAAAGAAAACCTGCACTGTTGTGCAACCAATTTTTGACAAAGACCCTTCTATTTCGGATAGACGCGTGTAGCTTCTCAGATACTTTACAGGATAACCGTGGATGCACCTTAGCCAATTTTTATCAATTTGATCGCAAAAACCTTTAAGCCACGTTCAACACGAAGTAGAAAAATAGAGCAGAGTTTTCCATTATTATTCATCGTTAACTTACCACAATTTCTTTCATCTGAGCCATCATTGCAGTCCTTATCCTTATCACATATCCATGCTTTCTTGATACATTTGTTGCTTCGGTCGCATTGAAACTCATCTGGTGGACAACTTTCCTTAATACCTAATCAAAATTATTGAGCTGTGTTTATGATGTTAATTTTACCGCGATCTTTTTCACGAAGAATTTTCTTTAAGCAACTGATAAGAAACCCATTTGTTCAACACCAACTAAAGTTAGAGAGCATACCATGGTGATCACTTCTACTTTAATGCTGCTTTGGTATAAATTCCAGTACAGTTTTTTACAGGTGCGCAAGAACGTAAGAAAGGAGGTATGCCAGTTCTGGTTTTACTTACCGCATCCTATCTCATCACTTCCATCATGGCAGTCGTCATGGCCGTCGCAGCGCCATAGTTTGGGAATACATTTCCAGTTCCGACATGTGAAGAATATTGAACTATTACACTTATGGAAACCTTAAAGATAATTGCATTTACTGTATGGTATTCATATAGCATAGGTTGTAAACAACTTAGTACAGTGGTGCATTACACGAGTAACAACAACGACAACAAACACAACTACTACAACAATGACGATAATCTCATAAATTCAATGATTACAAGATTCTTACAAGATTCACGATGCTCGTCCGAGTGATCTCCGCAGTCGTTATCACCATCACACGCCATTCTCCACGGAATACAACGTCCGTTGGAACACGCAAAGTCATAGAACGAGGAACAAGATTTGATATCCACTAATAATAAAATATGCCAAAAAATGTTACCACTCGTTGTTTTACACTGGAACAACAATTCGATGAGTCGAGTCATTTGAAAAAGGTTTTTAAGTGCATTTTTTCAATAGCAATATGTCCGTTAAGAACGAGTTTAAAATACACATTTCATTTTAAAAACAAAGTACAAGCATTGAAAAAAACACAGTATTGCTGTTATAAAAGTGCACATTATGAATCTGACGTATAAATTGTATTTCGTTCAGTGAATATTGTTTTCAACAAACAGTGTTTATAAAGACGGTTGCGTCGTCGAACGCCGCGTCATGGAATCTTATATAGCTCGCTAATCTGCCTCAAAGCTTTCTGCCATACCATTATGATATTGCTGGAAAAAGAAAACAGTTTTGTGCTTTAATGAATTGTACTCGTACAAATTTGAATGTTTTTTGTAGTTTGAAAAACTTATAAACTAAAAAAAATGCGTGAATTTCGATAAAGACGAAGTTGCAACTAAAATTCCACAAAATCGGATGGCACAAGTTGAGAACGGAGCGAAATAGAGGAGTTGAACGCAAAAGGGGCGCTGTTAAAATAACCTGAGGAAAATCACAAGAGGCACTATTTACAAAACTTTTATAAACCAAAGCTCACCGCAGTTTAATTCATCAATATTATCAGCACAATCATTATCCATGTCACACACCCATGCCCGGGGGATACAATAGGCATTGTCACCATGGTTACTGCATCGGAACTCATCTTCAGGACGACACTTAAGGCCTGCAAAAGAGACGAGGATGATATAAAATATGATGTACACTAAACACATTTGAAGAAGAGAAGAACTTTATAAACATTTTGTT